>JADLZK010002306.1:0-46907 GCA_015847255.1 Hyparrhenia diplandra | reverse complement strand
CTCCCCGTGGCTTCGGGCTGCCGCGGGCATCCATGGCTGCCGCAATGGTGGTCAAGACGGCGGCGCCAAGCGCCGGTGTGCGGTCCGCCGTGTGGATGCATGAGTCATGCGTGGATTGCCTGGTTTTTCCGCTTGTGTCTTGCCGGGGCGGGTGCCGACGCACCATGGTCGCTATGTGGGCTGGGCGGCCACGGGCACTCCTCGGGTGAGATTTCTCGCTGACGACCGCAACAACGACGGCGAAGCAAGGTTCGGGTTTCTTGGTCAAGGCGGCCGGTGCCGGGATATCTTGGGGCGAAAGCCCGGGCGGCGGCAACGCCGCGGCGCCGTGATCCTTATTGGGGGCATCGCGTCCCTAGCATTTGTCCACGAGTGAGGACCCGGGTCTATCTTAAACGAGCGACGGCGGCGTTTCGAACATTGTATCCTTTCTGAAGGCGTCGCTGTGGATTTCCTCGACTCGGGCTAAGAGGCGTTCGCTTGTGGGCTATGGTTGGAAGTCGGAGCTGCGCCGCCGTTTGTGCCAACAACGACGACCTTCACGCCTCTGTGGAGCCCTCGGACTCTTTTTTCTTCGGTTGTTGTTTCTCTCACCGCATCGTCAGTGCTTTGCCCCCAGAGGCCCCGCTACATGTGGGTGGTGTTGTTATAAACTCTATTCTTCTTAATATAAACAAAGCTGGGAAACCAAATCTTTGAAAAAAAAAAACTTTTGGAGAACTGTGTAGTTAACACAACCGATAATATCCTATCCACGAGGATTGATCTAAAATAAAACTGTCATTTACGCACGGGCCCGACAAACTTCGAAAAGGAAAGGATGAAAACGAAAACCAAGCAGATGGAACCAAACGGAGGCTAGAATTCTACAATTCTGACAATATAACCTTTAATTTTGCAGCTACTGAAATGATACCTTGATGCCCACAAACACATAAGCTACAAGAGCTTAACACTCTGAATAATCTACTATCAGAACAGTACAATGTCATGGTCCATACTAAATTTCAACCCAACATGAGAACTTGTATTCAACAGTTAGATGTTTGTAAACAGGATCAGCAGCATCTACCACTAGATTAGCAAAGTAATGAACACAGCGACAACTTTCACATAAAAGAAGTCAACAAAAGAAGGCTGCACAATTTCATGAATAACCTCTGATTATTAATGATTAAAGCAGCCTTGGGTCTTGCAGATAAGTGTAAGGAATAATAGAGATCATGCTGAGGTGAATCCAGAAGCCTTCAACTCTATTCTTTGTTGTGGTACAACAGATGCAGGATCATCCTTTACAATCTTGAGAACCAACTAAAAATCCCTAATAAGGAGATAGTAATTTCTCCTCAAGTTCACGGAAACCATGGTAGACACATTCTCTGTTTGGTTCTGTGGAAGGTTTAAATCGCCTCACCTCAGTCATGTACCTGAAATTGCAATACAATGTAAGAGAATGGTATAATAGATGTGTAAGGTGGTAGCAAGGTTCACATAGCAAAATACTAGTGGAACAATGCAATGAATTTTAAGGATTTTTAACAGCATGCAAACAATTGATAAGAGCACATTTGTATGAAACAGTAGTAGTCCAGATGGAAGCGAATCATAAATGTAAATGCATTAACGTTTAAACTTACCTGTTCGCCAAACTAATTATTTTATCTCGAGCACCTTGATTTTTCCCCCTGTTTGGTTTAGTGAGAATGTTCCATCAAGAAAGAATGAAGCCCCAGCACTTGTGGTGCCTAGCCTATGTGCAACAACAGATATCCCCCACTCACACGGAGGATCGCAAGAACTGATGGCAGCAGGCGCAACTTCAGATTTAGTGAGGGTATGATTGCACCGTTAGATAACAGTTGATCATACACAGCAAGTACAGGTTCAGGAAGACCTTTACAGGCACCAAGAAGAGCTCTTGCAACATCATCATCACCAACTACCCTCTTCTCCCGAACTTAATCTATCCTGTAGATAAGAGCAGGATCATGAGTACCACAGTGGAATGCTCTTACAGTTAGTCCCAAGTATGCATGTAAGAAAATACAGAATATACACATTACCAATGCAGCCTTCTCAAGATGAAGGCATATTATATCTAAAGGTAAACAAGCTCCATCTGCAGGATCAAGTTTCGAGCCTACTCTTTTCACCACAGAACATGCTTCTGCAACACCACCTTTGTAAGTGCCTGATCAAGGAGTCTAGCCCAAATTTCTCGAACAATTTTGCTATCAGCATCTCCAGAGTAATTAGCAAAGCTCAGCATTTCCAGGCAAACCTAACAAAAAAAATATATATTCCAAGTCTTTTTTAAGAGAAATAATTTGCTAATAACCCAATATAGATGCAAGATTTGGTAGATACAGGGAACTCCTAGTACTGACGGCAGCAAACAAACAAATACTGTCTAAAGCATAGATCCAGGAGATCAATTATGTCGAGAATTCATATCCTGAACCCAGTTATGATTCTAATTGTGTAGAGTTAATTTAGAAACCTTCTGTCCTAACTGTGTAGAGTTACAAGTAAACAGGGTTTGATGTACCCAATGCTATAATAATTAAGGACAAGAATATTAGGAACCTAAGTACCCCAGCTAAGGAAATCCTTTTCGAAATTAAGTTCATCGAAGGAGAGAAGTTAGCTTCTACCAGTCCCCAGAGGACCACCAATCCCATCTCACAGAATCTCCCTACTGATTTCCCTGTCAAACTCAGTATCCTTCTTGCCTCCTAGGTGGCTAGCGTTATCACCACAAGTGCTTATTCCTGTTGTTTCAAGTTTCATCTGACTCTTCTATCTCTTAATACAACAATATTGTAAAATGTTGAATGTCCATAAGCTTTGCTATTATGCATAGTACTAGGAGTTTTTATGGAGGAGCTTAATACATAGTTTGAGAATATAAGAATCATTGAGACGCAGCATAATCATACCTCCCAGAGACCAAATGGAACAGCATAATCATTATAAAGTTGAGTGATACTCTTGAGATTCAATGATAGTTCATTTGCCTTATCCTTAGCAGCCTTAGCAGTCTCTGCATCAGCAAGAATGTTGTCACGAGGGAACTGAACACTAGGTGATTCAGAACTGCCTGGAGTATTTTCACCCCGTGCAACCATGAGCTCCAATTCTTGTTTGATTTGCATTTGGAAACGTAGCACGGAAAGTTTGCCTTCAAGCGTATCCACTGTGCTACTATCAATAGGATTTCTAGACGAGTCAGCAGTGATGCCAGCGGTTTTGGCCTGAAGCACTGCATCTCTGAGATATTCATACCTGGATTCAAAAGGTAAATTTATACTGTTAGTCCATACAGATGATGACTAAAAATTATGAATTTATAAAAGTACACAAAATAAGGGTTCAAAATCCAAAGACCCTTGTCAAGAGTTGGAGCTTGTTCAGAATTGGAGCACTGTCGCTCTGTCAATATTAACAACATCTTGGCAGCAGCAATATGTTTTCCCCTTGCGAACATAGTACCTAGCTAGGAGCTCAAGATACTTTGTTTGACTAGCTGAGATAGGTGCACCTAAATCATGCAACTTAGCACCTCCAGATGTAACTGAAGAAATTGACCGAACCTTTACAGGTAAAAATAGATAGTCAGGAATAACATCCTGGTCTCAGACAACATGATAAAAACTAAAAACGAAGCATGAACAATAATGACTTAGAAAGATATAGCGACATGAAAGGTATTTATGCAATCATATGGCCAGCATCTAAGAAACACTTCTCAGATATTTGTGCAAAATAACTCGCCTATCAGCAGAGTATTTGATAGGCACACTATAGGCAAACCTGATCAAATCCAGCAACTCTTTTGGTTACGTGAAAAAAGAAACATGAAAACATACTAATAGTTGTTTCTGTATTGACAAGAGAGTATGGGATCGTGTCTGGGTAAAAAGCATATAAAGGTTACTAGGTTAAGATAAAGAAGTAGCAGTATAGCACATAAAATCCAGGCCAACTATACGAGAAATGATGGTAATTTTCAACAAGTGCACACCATGATCAATGGCAGGTGCTTAGGATTTCTCTGGGACAACAGAATTAAATCAACCAACAGCCCAAATATTTAATTGTATGTCAATGGGTAAAACCCAAAATAGAAGAATACACCAACACAGCAACAGGCCAGATAAGGTTTCCTTTTTATGAAAGTACTAATCATGTATCCATAGTTCCAACTTTGGTGGGAAAAAAAAGGATTATGGTTTATGGCACACCTCTTCTTGATGCTTACGACCAGCACTCTGCAGAAATGAAACCAAATCAGAACCACCATACTCCAAAAAGCTCATTTTTCTAGACCGAGCTCAATAAGTGTCCTGTATAGATGCTCATGGAAAACTGTGTCCGCCATTGACACTAAGTTGATAATTTGTTTGATGTACTTGCTTCGAGAAGCTGGATCAACAGCAGTTGCTAGACCAGAAGACTTGTCTGCACTTTGCATTCGACTATGCCCGACACCCTTGAGAGTCCGCAGAGCATTCATAACAATCTCATAGCATTGTTCACGCTGCAACATTATGGTATCATGATGCCTTGGATCAATTTGACCATTGATAACATCAGCATTAGAGTCAAGTGCTTGAGCTTTCTGCAGAGGCAACCGGACTACAGCCTCGTAAAATCTAGACCCACACCCAACAAAAAAAATATAAATAGATCAGCTGACAGATGTGAAAAAATAAATAAAGTTATCAAGACTGATAGATTTTAGGTTGCAAAACAATACAGTACTTCCACTCCTATCACAAATACAAGTCAATCTAGTTTTGAACTAAGTGTAATATTTTCTACTGTAAAAAAAAATATATTCTCTTGAGTGAAAAAAGGTATAGATTCTGAAAGTTGTCTTCATAATGACCAGATACAGTATAAGTCCATCTAGTAAAGTACCTATTTTCAATCTATATAGAAGTTCAGATACTGATGATCAAAGTTAAACATGTTTGACTGACCAGATATAGTATTTGTTATCAGAGGAAGTCACTAACCTTAGGTTCTCAAATCTCTTGCATATGGCACTCAAATCAGCAGAGTCTGGAATTTTAGTCAAGAGGTTGAAAGCATCTCTAGCAAGAATATCTCTCTCTCATCGGGTTATTAGTCATAGATGCTCTCTCAAGGCACTCCACTGCCAAGTAATATTTGTAGTCTGACTCATTGAAGTAACTAGGGCAACCCTCCCTCAATTTAGTACTGATTTCTTTCAACAGTTCCTCTGCCCTCCGGGCCAATATAGTACTGCAAAAATCATATTAAAAAATTACCGACCTAAACTGAAACAGTTGAGAATTTTGAATGTGGATGTTGCACTTGTGATTTCCCTGCTTTCATATTGGCAGAGTAAGGAACATGAGGGTGACTGTATTACCTCCATGAGTGCAGAAATAAGACGCGACGCAAGCTGATCACCATCCTCCTAACATACCAATTGATGAAATGTTAACTGAACTAATTTGTTGCGTAAATCATTGCCCAGCGCCTGAGCCAAACGGGTAACATTATGCTGGCAAATAAGTTGAAGCAGAAAGAGTGCTTCACCAGATCTCCTAAGTAACCGCCTAAGACACACTCCATTGCCCTCACCTGTTAATCCAAAATGTTCAGGTGAAAAAAAAAAAAAGAAAATATGCTCTAATTCTGCTGATAATTCCTAACACTTACCTCCATAGCAGCTAGTTCTGTTGATGTATAAAGTAGCCTTGGCTTTTATTTGAGGCAGATTTGTCTGCAGGGTTCATATCTTGAATTTGGGAGTTGTGTGAACTCCTGCTGTTGCCATGCCCTCCAGGACCAATAATAGGCCCTGTTTTGTAGAGTATGGAACCAGAATCACCAAGACCAGCAACATAACCATAAAGGCCCTTCTCTTGTTCCTTCTAGATCTTAAAAAAATGTTTCCAGAGAATGAATCTTGCTCTCAAGAATTTTCATGGCCCCAGCTGAAAGCCTGCAAACAATTACGCCCTCCTCACATTTATTTAGTACCAGCTGGCCCTCGAATCACCATAACAGGGAGCTCCCATATGGGATAAAAGTAGTCTTGACGAGCACAAACAAAGTCCTTCATATGCACCAGAAAACAAAGGTTCTGATTTTTGAACAACTTGGCCCATACTAAAGCCTCCAGCCTGAGTTCGCGTATTAGATAAAGCAGCGGTGCCATCAATTTGAGGCATCCCAACAAGCCCAGGGTCCTCAAATGCCTCAGCAGCTTTCTCAGAAACAGCACTGCTTATCAAACTATCTTCAGCATAAAGTAGCTTCGCAGCTAGCATTAAGCACATTGCTGCAGCCTCTCCAGCACCAAAGCGATTAAAGAATTCTTCAATGTGTGATCTCAGGGTGTTCCCATCAAACAATTTCCTTAGAATATCAACAGGCCTATTAAAAATTACCTCCATCAAACCCATAGTGTTGAATACAACAACCCTCCTCCGAGGCAAGATATGCTGGGTAGGAAGATCTCCTTTTGCCCACAGTTTTATACATGCCTTCTCAGAAGGTTTTCTGAAACCTGTGAAGCATTCAACATCAGCATACAAAGACTGCATCGTGTAAGCAGCATCAGGAAGTGGTAAGACATCAGAGGCACAAAGCATTCGACCCTCAATAGGCAAAGCAGAGACTGTTTCTCGTAGAGCTCGGGAGGTTCTAGAAGCTGTTCCGAAGGTACTTGGAAGAGATAGCTGCGCAGCTGAATCTTTCTGCACAGCCAGAAGAGATGACATGGCTGTAGCGGATGAATCTGACATTATAAGAGCACCAGCAGAATAGAAAGCAGACTCAACTTTCAAAGCCAGATCCTCAGGGGGTGAGCTCTGCCAGCCGCAGAAACAGCACCAAATGTAAGCCCACCAACTCCCAGAGGTGGGGACGGCCTAGTAGCAATAACTTTTAAACATGTTGGCCTCTGCAGACCACTGTTCAATCCAACTGATGAACCACTCCTACCTGATGTAGTGAGGAATAATCTCTTACCATCTGATAAAACAGCAACAGCATGGAGCCATTTTGATTCCATAGCAGATAGAGGTGAGATGCAAACAATTGATGGTTTTGGTGATCCTGCAGCTCTTCGCAAGATTAGGCCTCCGACCACCATAAGGTGCATCCCGTGGATCAACAATGTTCTTTTCTTCAGCAATTTTTGTCAAAGGGCCATCACCATTAGCTCCTAGATCAAATAATTGCAATTTCATGCCCCTCGGTACGTGCATAGATAGTGTTCTCTCCTCATCCATGACCATATCAACAATTGATCAACAGTTGAGAATTTGAATGCATTTGGCAGTACCCACCTGAAAATCATGATGGTTGAATAAGTAGGTGGCCACATATATACAGATAAGCAAAGCATCACAGTTCTGGTCTTACAGCAGTAGTTACCTAGAGAGAAGGCTGCCAATACCAGTAGTAAGACAAACTTTACGGCAGCGTTTACGCCAACCTGAACCAGTTGTATACTGCAATTCATATATATGGCCATCACGGCCAGCTAGAAAAATTTGGCCCTTGTCTGTACATGTGATGCATGTCATTGTGACACCATCAGTGGCAATCATGTACTCAGGTAAAGGTTGTAATGAAAAGCTCAGCATATGGGTCCGTTCCATCAGCACTTGCAGAACAGCAAACTCCAATAAGTGTCAGCTGGCACAACAGATGTAAGTCAATGTACATATAACTGAATAGCCAAATTGGGAAAGGACTTCTTGATAACGAATAAAGTTCCTATGATGTATGTATGTCTCAATTGAGTAGGAAGCTTTTCTAAGATACATACAAGTACTTTTAGCATCGAAGACATGATACTCCACTAAATAAACTTGCTACATGACTTCATTATGTTCATCCAGCATTTACTGACTGTCATTGCTGAAGTAGCAGCCAACTATCTAATATTCTGCTGGTCCCAAAGAAATCCAAAGCATGGCCATCTGGTGTAAGTACATCAATATAACCATTAAAATATTTCTATTGAACAAAAGATATTTTGTATTTCATACTGTTAACCTAACAATTAACTTTTCATAAATGCTACACAAAACCTAAGAGCAAGGAAAAATAATACAGCCAGCCCATGCATTTGACAAAGATCTTGCGCGTGTGTACTTTCCCAATACTTTAGAGGATCTCCAACATGGACCCTAAACAGGTCCCCTACTCTACTTTTTGGTGCCAAAAAAAAATACAACAGGGGCCCTACTCAAGTCCCTACTTAATGGAGGCCCCCAAATCTTCCCCTCAGCCACATCCCCAAGGGTGCATTTGAGCTCCCTGGTACTCCTCCCTCCTCCTCTGTCCCCTGTAGCTCAGGCCCCCCACCCCACCCCACCCAACCCTACCACCACCACTAGCTCAGTTGATTAGAAAAACGATGGGTGTGCCTGAATGACAAGTGGGTCCCATATGGTACTGTCTACTGGAATGGATTTGACGGCTCCTATAGGGGAAAAAAAACTCAAAGAGCAAGGGAGCCCTCAAATCAAATGTAGAGGTCCTGATTAGGAACAGCTTCAATGTCATAGTAGACAAAGTGGGCGCTTACGCTTGCATTAGCCAAGACCTTACCAGCAAGATTAGCAGGTAAGAAATGAATTTGATTATCCAGCCACGATTGAGGCTAGGTCAAGCAAGTCCAAGCAACTAAGCATGGCCTGAAAGGATCCGATAGCCCACTCTTCCTTGCAGTGTTGAACCCTTGACCAGTCATCACTAAGAAAATCTAAAACTACAGATAGCTCCAGGGTACAATTTGACTCAGCATCATGTAAATTTAAGTCCTGGTGTGCTAGGTATAAGAAACAGAAAATGGATACTGTGAAGAGTAATTTTATCCAGAATTTGTGTCACGTGCTTAGTGTGTTTTAACTTAACAATTGAATTTTGCAGGCAATGTATATTACTGTATATTTTGCTTGTCTTCATATATATCAATTGGATTAGCAAGTGTCATTCGAGGTATGCATGTGCGTTGCAATTCCAAGGAAATCATAATCATCCATTCATCCTTACCTCAACAGGAGTTGCTAAAATTTAAAAGGTATTGAATGGCTTCCATGAAAATCCCAGGCTTTTGCCCTAGCAAGGCCAACAGCACAAATTTGCTTGCTCATCGACATTATGCTCTTGGCACTGCCCATCCCTAGCAGATAGAAAAAAACCAATTATATAAGCAATAAGGATGGCATGTCTCCATTGAGGAAAAGGTATCATTAGACCACTTACGAGAAAGTGGAATCACTTGTAAACTGCTAGCAAACCCAACTCTGCTGTTCATATCTAATAACCTCAAATCAATGATGTTATCATCAGACCTACTAGACGGTAACGCTGACCAAATGCACTACATGTTAAAAAAAAGGGAATCACTTCATGATAATAATAAGCGACAGACGTAACTGGGTGCTAAGTCAACCCCTGCTTCCATGCACTACAACATATTCTCACTGTACAGTTTGACAAATAATAGCATGGCCAAAAGTTCAGAAGTAACACATTATAGACCATACAATCATTTGGTTCAAAACAAATATGAAAATAGACAATGGAAGGAAATATAATAATGGGCTCATTACAAACAATTTACAAAACAACAACACTGACTAACACGCCCAAACAAACAATAAATTGAGAAGAGACAAATATGAGTAACAAGTAAGAATCAAGTTTATTATAAAGGGTATTCCCTTTTAACTGTTTAAGACCAATCGCACGCGTGTAAAAGAAAAAGAAAAATATTGGTTTACCATTTATCAAAAAACCAGCGAAAAATGAATTGTCAACTGTTGCCCAGGCCCGATGTATGTCAGAAAAAATCCATAAAGAGCTGTTCCTTCACCGCAGCTGTGTTATATCTTTCAATCAACATAGGAGGGGAGTTGACGAGTTTCTGCAACTTCCACCAAAGAAGGCCACTGACAAGACAAAATATGTATTAAGAGGACATAAAAGTGCATTTCCAAAATATTAGTGGAACAACTGTATTATTAACTTCAAGTATTACTCCGAATAAAAACATGTGGTAGAGAAGAGTAGGTCCAGCAATTCATTTCTGAGACCATGCAACATGACCATCATGTCCAATGTCACTAAAACTTCTGATTTAAAAAAGAAAATTTTCCAGCATTTAAGACAAAGAATTCCAATGTGTTTGCAGTGTTTCATCCTAACAGCCAAAGAACTAAGACTTAAAGCATGAACCATTTCATAAATCCAACAGACAAAAAATGCAAAGCAAAACAAAAAACAACTATCTACTTTAAAAGTGTGAAGACTGAACATTATAACCCATGCTCAACCAATCCGAAAAGCTGAACATAAAGTTATTTTTCGGTTTAACTTTACAGTGTTTCCTTGACTCTTGAGCTCAACATCATCACTGTTGATCTCATATAAGCCAAGGTTGAGCCTGCCAGTTTAAAAATAGGAACCTTCCCAACTGTTTTTTGTTGCAAAACTAGCATTGCTTGGTTATGCTAATTTTCACATGTTTGTCCCAATTTCCAAGTTTCCCCATAACCTAAAAAAGACCAAAAGTCAGATTCAGGACTCACATCCTGCTAGGGAACCATAGAGATTGTAAATTGCTCCCGTGTTACGCAGTACTTTGTCCTGTAGTCTCATTCCCGAAATTTGCCCCAACGCTACTTCACCAGAATTTATGTGGCTTGAAAAATAAACAGATAAAACAGAAAAACAAAAACAATGACACGAATCCCCAGCACAATTGCTGTAACCCTCAAGTACAACGGTAACATTCGCACGAAAGGGACGCTGGCACAGATCAACGACTCAAGCGTGCGCGTCTAGCAGTACACAGCAGGCCACGTGGGAGCTCACCTCCTTGGGGGTGCGAGGAGTAGGGGTGGGACGCGTAGCGCGAGGCTTCAAGGGCCTCCTCCAGGTCAGGCTGCGCGGCGGCGTCGCGGCCGATCCGCTCCGAGACGTGAAGACCCGCCGAGGCCACGTCGGGGCCGATGGCCTCGTCCTCCCCACGCCATGGCCGGCGTGGACCTGGAAGAGGCGGCGGCCGCCAAGAGCCCAGCACCTGGAGGGCGACGGCGGGCGGCCTGGAGCGGAGGAGGCAGGAGCGGGCGAGCGGCAACTCGAGTCTGGAGACACCTGGTTTTTGTTTTTTCGTTAGATGGGCTTAGTACTGGGCCTTTCAGCCTTCTTCGAGAATCCGGGCATAAAACGGTCGGAAAAGGAAAAAAGTCTACTTCGGTCCCCTTTTCTGCGAAAGTCCGATTTTGGTCCCCATTTCTAAACCGGACCAGCGGGTCCCTCAACTTTTCAAACCGTGCGATTTCGTCGCCGGCGGGTTTGGGACGGTGGTTTCGCTACAGTAACTCCGGTTTTTGCTACAGTGAAGGTGGTTTCGGTTTTTTCCTTTTCTTATTTATTTAAATAAATCTTTCAAAAATCATAGTAAATCATAGAAAATTCATAAAATAGAAAATCTAATTTTGTTGGACTCCACATAAGTAGAGCTACACAATAAATATATAATATGGTATACTTTAATATAAAATTTTTTGCTATGAAGGTTTTGCCTTTTTCTTTTTATTTATTTCATCTCAATATTTAAAAAATCATAATAAATTATAAAAAATCATAAAATTGAAAAACCAATTTTGCTAGACTCCACATGAACATATTTATACAATAAAGATATATAGGTGTACTATTTAATTTATTGGCGGGATCCATCGATCGGTTTAACAAATGTACAGTGCGTGCGTGGCCAGACGGTCGACCTCGAAACCTAGCTAACCTAACCTAATTAAAGAGCCACAAAGTAACTACGTCTTGTGTTATTGCGCGCCTCATGTGGAGTCCAACAAAATTAAATTTTTATTTTATAATTTTTCTGTAATTTACTATGATTTTTAAAGATTGAAATAAATAAATAAAAAAAGAAAAAAGGCAAAACCTTCTAGCAAAAACTTTTGTACTAAAGTATACCATATTATATATTCATTGCGTAGCTCTACTCATGTGGAGTCCAACAAAATTGAATTTTTCTATTTTATGAATTTTTGTGATTTACTATGATTTTTGAAAGATTCAGCGAAATAAATAAGAAAAGGGAAAAAAAAACCACGGCCATCGTACTGCAAAACCGGAGTTATCAGTAAAAACCACCGTCCAAACCCACCGGGGATGAAATCTGCACGGTTTTAAAAAGTTGAGGGACCCGTTTTATCCGGTTTTTGGAGTTAAGGGACCAAAATCGAACTTTCGCAAAAGTTGAGGGACCAAAAGTAGACTTTTCCGCGGAAAAACAAAAACGTCATGGATCAAAGGCAGAACAAAATGTGGCATTTTCATTTCAGACTAATTTTTAACAAATTTATTTAAAGTCCTAAAAATACAAATTGATTTAAAGAAACCATGCAACTCATAATAAACCGACCTAGTTATTTATTGACCTATATATATTCCTATATAACCATTTCACCAGCTCGAAGCGTAACCCCAGATGCAGCCTTCGTAGTCGTTTACTCTGACGCTCATCATCACTAATTGTTGCTGCTGCTTCCTGATCCTTTCATCTTCTTCGGCGGCCGCGCCGACGACTGCTGCTCACGCGACTTCTTCTTCTTCCCCTTGCTCTTCGCTGTCATCGCCGTCGTCGGCTGCGGAGAAGGCAGCGGAGGCGGCAGCGGATGCTGCAGCCGCTGCGCACGCGACTTCGAGACAAAGAGCTTCGCCTTTCTGGTCGTGTAGTGCCCTCCTCTCATTTTTCTCGCGGTCTGCGACGTCCGTCCGCATTTTGACCGCACCGCCAGCAAGGTGCCGCGCTGCTGCGCGTGCGCGCTCATGCCTGTCAGCATGCACGCGCGCCCCGTCCTCCCGTACTCAACCCGGTCCTCCACGCGGGCGCTGAAGTCTTGCAGCTCCTCCGCAAGCGCGTCGAATGCCCCGGCCCTACCGGGCGCCGACTGCAGCACGGACTCCCTCCGCCGCTGGAGGATCCTTGCGGCCTCCGCGTGCTCGCCGCGCTCGGCTGCCGCCCTTGCCACCGCGATGTCCTCGGCGGCGGCCACGCGGACACGCTCCCGCTCCACTTCCATACACGCTTCTGGGTTGGTCACCTCGACCGGCCGCTCAACAATGGCATCTTCGCCAGCGACATCCACCGCGCGCCCAGTCACGGTGTCACGGTAGGTGCAGCTCACTCTGATCAAGCGGGTAACATCTTCTGCAGCTTCCGCTTTTGGCACGTCCAGGAACAGCAAGAAGCGCCTCTCCTCATCGGCGTACAGCTCGCCGACATCCACCGAGGCGGTACGGCCGTCCCCGGCGACGAGGTTCCTGTAGCGGCCGGACTTGACCTCCCGGACACGCACGCCGGGGTGCACACACGTCACGGCAAGGCGCGCGTCCTGCACGGCCACCGAGAGAAGCCCGCCGATGCATTGCGCGAACGAGTCCTGGATGACCTCCTGGTTCTCGACGAAGGCGAACGTGCCACACGCCACCTCCGCGATGGTGTTCATAGCTACCGCGTCATGGTCGGTGCCGAAGCCGAAGGTGTGAATCGGCCCCGGCCTGTTGTCGGCGTCCCTGAACAGAGGCGGCACGAGGTACTGGTGGTTCCTACCAACACCGGACTGGTTGTCCTGACCATCAGAGAGGAGGATGACGCTTGTCACGGCGTTCCGGTGCCGGCGGTCGGCGAGCACCTCGGATGCCACGAGGAGGCCCTTGGAGATGTTGGTGCATCCACAAGCAGCCAGGGACTCCACGGCGCGCTTCGCTGAGGCCTTGCCGTCGCTTGACATGCGCGTGAACCGGATCGTGCGGCTTGCATCGTCAGAGAAGGATACGACGCTGAGGCGGTCGGCGGGGCCGAGGTTGTCGATGACGAATCCCATGGCCTGCTTCACCAGCGCCAGCTTGCTGCCCTGCATGCTGCTGCTGACGTCGAGCACCGTCACGAGGTCGAGCGGGGCGCGCACCTCGTCGGCACCGCCGTTCTGATCTGGCGCCCTGACGTGCACGACCACCGCGAAGTTGTCGCGTGGCGCGTCCCTCGCGACTGCCGGGAACTCGCAGTGCGTCTTCAGCGCCATTGACTCCGCCACGGCGGCAGCGTCGTCCGCCTGGGCAACGCCCTGCGCCACCGTTTCCTCGTCGTCGGCGTACTTCCGGGGCGGCGGCGGGACGGGGTCGATGGTGGCCGGCAAGTCGCGCCACGTGACCTTGCAGAGCGGGCAGTCGTGGTTGCCGGTCGCGACGTTGTTGGAGATGCAGCGGTGGTGGAAGGTGTGGGAGCATTCCGCCACGAAGACGGCCTGTCCACGGCTGATGCCGCCGAGGCAGATGCCGCACGGGTCGGCGCTCGCGCTAGCCATGGAAGCAGCCAAGAGAAGTAGGATGGTTTTCGATTGATTTGTTGGTTGCGGCGGCTAAAAGTCGAAGGATTTTCCTGCACAATTATCGGCAGCGGCGGAATTTTATATAGGGGTGATGGCTAGGGATTTTCATGCAGCACCGCTCGGATGGCCGACACGTGTGCACGACAACCTCTGATCCTTCCGATTGAACCGACCTATGCTTTACTTTCCTTTTTTTTTTTTTGATAATAACCGACTTATGTTTTTTTTAGGCGAATAACCGACTTATGCTTTTTTTTAGGCAAAACCAACTTATACTTTTTTTTTTTTGCTAAAACCGACTTATGCTTATGCGGCGAAACAAACCAAACCGAGCCGCCCCAGCCCAAAACTAAAGGGCCTCTATACATTGGAGAATAATAACTCCAAAATACTTGGGCCTTACACAGATCGGCCGACGTGGATGGCTGCGGCTCCGGCCCCTTCTCCGTACCAAGCGCGGTCACCCATCGACGAGACGAGAATCAAGATCGACGCAGGCACCCCCTCTCCCTAAATGTTTTGTGTCAGAACCGTGTTTCCCTCACAAACACGCGTTTATAGAGACAAAAAAAAAGGGACGGAGAGAGTACTAATCAACGCATCTTTCTAATGATACTAATCATGAATATAAATATTAATCCTATTTTTAATATATAATTGTCGGTAGTGTTTTTTTGAGAGGACGCTGGACCAATGTCCAGTGTGGACACGTGGACTCGAACGGCTCGCCTGCTCAGAGGAGGTGCTCTAACAAGAACAGATGTCGTTTTAAAACAACCCCGGTTGTGTTTAGTTTGTTCCCATCACATCGTCTCGAAATTCTCATCGCGATCGAATCTTTAGACATATTTATGGAGTATGAAATGTAGACAGTTTGGATATACTTTAGTGAGAGCCTAGTTAGGCACAATATTTACCACAAATAAACGAAAGGTGTTATAGTGTCAAATTCAGTGTTACTAAAATTTTCAGGGAACTAAACACAGCCTCCGCCCAAAATATAAGGCTCCTACTTTCATGTGGTGGTTGCCCCTGCTACTTTGGGTGCTCAAAATTTTTCTTACGCTCCAACGGCAACACCCAAACAAGGCCTCCAAATCCAAATCGACAAACAATGACATGGGGCAACCACTTGTAATTGGCTCGAATCTTTCTTCCTCGCATCATCCAAAATCTACACACACACAGAGAGCCCAAGAACACCGTCTAGGAGACGAGAAGGAGAAGGCCGAGGCCCGTGGTGGTCGTGGACGAGGAAGGAGGCAACATCGCCGCCACTGTATTCCTGCACCAGGAGGAGCTCTGGCAGCAACTGGTGTGGCGAAAGCGCATCGTGTGGTTAGGCAGAGCGTCGACATGGAGCAGCTCACGCCGACGGGGCAGAGCTCTGTCCTGTACGCCCATGCGGCACAGCAACTCGCGCGACTAGGTAGAGCGTCGGTGCCGGCGGAGTGCTTCTTGCGGCTAGGATGAGCTCACACTATGTTGGGGAGGAGCTTCCGCAAGGGACAAGCTCGCACAAGGGAGAGCATGTGCCGGAGAGGAGTTCATGCGGGGCTAGGATTCGCGCTGGGGAGAGAGTTGCGCTGTCGAAACTTGCGTTGTGGAGGCAGATGCACGATGTGGGCGGCTCCCATTCTCCCACATGAATGGGTATTGAAGGAGGGATTTGGGTGCCTAAGGAAGGGCCTTGCTGGAGCTATGATTTTAACCTGAGTGTCGATATTTAGCTATTAGGGATCAACTCTCAAGTAGGGAAGTAGGGATCTGCTAGGGTTGCTCTTAGTCCTTCCGCAGTGTATACACTACGTAGTATCTAAGCGATGCTTGAAATCACTTTTTGGAATTTGGGCATCACTTCGAGTGGTGCTTCAATACTGCGGCAACCTATGCCCAAAATAAATTTCTAGCATTGGTGCATCTTGATCCACCACTGCTTGGTCCTGAAAAGCTGTTGCTACTGCTAGGTTGAGAAGGAAAAAGTAAGCAAGTTAATTTTGTATTCCTATATTATAGGTCCAGCTACAGGAGGAAGTAATGCCTTCACTGCAATAAAAGCCCTCTTTGGGAGGGCTCCTGGGCGCTCCGGCTCCGGCACTATAGCTCCATTGTATCACACGGGAGCCAGAGCTAGAGGAGCCACGAAAACGAGCTTCTTCAACTACGGCGTTGTCAGCGAGAGGGGAAAGGCAAAGAGAGAAAACGGATTCGTGCAATAGTGCTTGTTATAATGCAGCTATAGTGAGTCGCCAGAGAATCCGAAGCCGCCCAGAGCTGCATGCCAAAGTATGAGTGACTCCTATTATCATAGGGGGGCATTTAGCTGAGTTCAATCGTCACTCGTTGCGTAAGGCCTTAGTCACGCTTATGCCGGTGCTGGCCATGGCAGAGACCTTCTCTTGTCGCATCTGCAAGGCATCCTCGATCATGTAGGGCTCGTTTGGATTGCAGGAAAATCAAAGGAATTTCAAAGGAATACAATTCCTTCGTTTTGCTGATGTCAGAGGCCATTTGGATTGGATGAATGAACATTCTCGTTCCTTCGGAAAGGCTTCTTTCCATTCACAAAACACACGAATAAAAACATCTTCTCCTACCCAAAGTTTTTGTAGACCCCGATGTGGGACGGACGTAAGCACCGAAAAACAGAGATTAGGGGCCTGTTCATTTTGGTCGGATTGAATTTCGGTCCGGATTACTTCCGGACCCGGTTTGAGTGAATCCACATGTGTCACTCAATCCGGTTAATTCGGTTGTTTCCGTTCTAGACCTCAAGAGGTGTGGAACAAATCTGAGTTCTTTGGTATACAAATTATACAAATTTAGTGAATTCAAAACCAGGCTAGATCAATCTGTCCACAACCATTCCTTAACCGAACACATATTTTAGAAAATGGTTAACAGTTCAATTAAGTCTTAATAGCTTGCATCATTGAAAGTTTATGTTAAAAGAAATGGTTAATGATCCTCTTACTATTGATTCCAAATTAATATATATCATCCCATTCCTGCGTTCCAAACACCATTCATATAGAATTTTTGTGTTTTTCCATTCCTTTGCTTTGCCCCTGCATTTCTTTTCCATTCATGCATTTTTTTCCCTTCTGTTTTGTAATCCTCCGTTCCAAATAGACCGTACTGGCCAAGATTTTGTAGATAAAATCATGGGATAATAAATATTCGAGTTTTATATTTGGTTGGAGGGACAAGTACAGATCGAATAAGAATAATGAACTAAACCGTACTACCTTTTAGTCAAAATATTAATGGATAAACATACACAGATACACTAATCACACGAAGAATTTTTAGGACCGTTGATTGCCTACACCACACTCCTTGCCAGCTTGGTCAAAACGTTCTTCTCCGCTCCTTCGTCTGTTGCTGGCGTTGCTGCAGCAGCTCACGCGACCTCCGCGATCGGCCCAGCATGTCCAGCATCGCCGGCGTCATGTAGGACGTCGTGAGGCCCGCCGTAGCCAACGCCACACTGCGCTCCTCCTCCGCCGATTCGCCGCTCCGCGTCGCTTCCGCCACGCCACCGGACATCATCTGCCGCGACGTGGCGCGCTGCTGGGCGTGCGAGCTCAGCCCGGCGAGCACGTACGCGCGTCCGGACAGCTCGTACCTTTGCCGGTTCGCCACGCGCGCTCGCATCTCCCGCAGCTCGCGCGATAGCGCCAGGCACGTGGAGTCCCCGCCCGCGCCGCGGCAGACCGCGTCACGGACCGCTGCCGGTGCCGGAGGATCTCCACCGCCTCCGCGTGCGCGCCACGATCCGCCGCCGCACGGGCCGCCGCGATGCCGTCCGTCGCCTCCACCCGGACGCGCTCGCGCTCCACCTCCACCGACCGCTCCGAGGTCACGGGACCCCAGGGCCTACGCACCTTGGCGTCCTCCTCGCCTGCGACGTTCTTGCCCCGACCAGTCGCCGTGTCACGATAAGCGCAGGCCACTCTGACCAGGTGCGTGTCGTCGTCGTCCGCGGGTCGGGCCCTCGGCACGTGCAGGAAGAGCAAGAAGCGCCTCTCCTCGTCCGCGTAGAGCTCGCCGACGTTGACGGACGCGGAGCGGCCGTCTGCGTCGATGCGGCTTCCGTAGCTGCCGGACTTGACGGCGCGGAGGCGCACGCCCGGGTGCACGCACGCGATGTCAAGCCGTAGCTCCTGCACGGTGACCGACAGGAGCCCGCCGATGCACTGCGCGAACGCGTCCTGGATGGCCGCCTCGTCCTCGATGAAGGAGAAAGTCCCGCCCGTGGCCTCGGCGATGGTGTGCATCGCCGCCGCGTCGTGGTCCGTTCCAAAACCGAAGGTGTGGACCGGCGCGGACCGGCTGCCAACAGAGCCGGTGTAGGCGAAGGAAGGCGGCACGAGCGCGTCGTAGTTAGCGTCACGGCCGCCGTACCCCCCGCGCCTCGGTACGGTGTACGTGTCCTGCCCGTCGGAGAGCAGCACGACGCTGGCGACGGCGTTCCGGTGCATTCTCTCGTCGATCACCTTGGCGGCCCTGCGGAGCGCCTCGCCGATGTTGGTCCCGCCGCCCGCTGTCAGTGACTGCACGGCGCGCCTCGCCAGGGATTTCCCGGCATCTGACATGCGCGCGAGCCGCATCAGCCGGTTGGCGCCGGAGGAGAAGGACACGACGCAGAGGCGGTCCCGAGGTCCGAGGCTGTCGATAACGAACCCCATGGCCTGCTTCAGCAGCTCCAGCTTGGTCCCCACCATGCTAGCGCTCACGTCGAGCACGGTCACCAAGTCCAGCGGCGCGCGCGCCGCCGCGCCCGCGCCTACAGCCCCGGCCATCATCATCCCCGGTGCCCTGGCGTGCACGAGCACGGCGAAGTCGTCGGCTGACGCGTCCCTCGCGAGAGCCGAGCACTCGCAGTGCGTGGTGAGCGCGACCGCTCCTCCGTCCGCGTTCGCAGTTGCACCGCGGCGCTGATCATCACGGAGCGGCCGTGGCGTCCGTTCCACGGGGTCGTCGTCGTCGAACACGCGCGGCTCCATGGGCCGGAAGAAAGGCTGGGACGACGGCACGGGTGATGGCGGCGGCGACCGGTTCGTGGAGCGGAGGGACGGCAACTCGCGCCACCGGGCGCTGCAGAGCTGGCACATGGGGCGGCCGTTCGCCTCCACGATACCGGACCCGGAGACGCGGCGGGAATGGGATTGGTCCTGGTGGGAGCACTGCGGCGGGAAGACCGTGTGCCCGCTCCCGCTGCCGCCGCCACTGCTTCCGGCGCGGCGCATGTCACCATGGCAGTTGGGCCACGGGCTGCTCTCCATTGCCGTGATGCTGGATGCTGCTGCTGCTTCTTTAAAAAAATTGAAGAAGAAATTGTGCGACTTACGTTGTTATTACAGTACTTGTTACCAAGCTGACAGCGACGCCGTTGACAGTGATCAGGCGATGTGTTCTGCGTGTTGGTGCCGCGTCCACGTAGGCACCGCGTAGAACCTTGCAAGTCACGGATTGCTGCAGGTTGGGTTATAGAAACTTAGAATAACTGGTCAGCTGCAAATTTTCCAATCCTGCTCTTATTTGACTAGTTCACTGGACCCTGATTTGGCTCGTCGGCAATTCCCTCTTGTATTTATGTTTCTATTCTAGAACGGATAGGTGGTCAAGAACTTGTACAATCATCCACAACCACGCATTCGTGCTTGCGATACGTAATCTACGCAGTTTCCTTTAATAAACTAAGAGAACACCCCACGTGATTTTGCCGAAACTACTGATTTAGAATGAAATTTAACTATTAATATAATTCTTTAGAAGAGATTAATTATTAATAAACTAATGTTACTGGATCGTGTGACACATTGTGCATAACTAAATGGATGTTAGTAGATGATGTATATCGCTGACGTGGATATTATAATTGCTTGTTCTAATGAACTTTAATTACAAGACTGGTGAGGTGTATACTTTGCATGTAAGACTATTGTTGCTAGTGAAATTTAATTGCAAGTGATAGTGCACGGCTGAAGTGAAAACATTGCATGTCAAGAGAATTGCTAGTGGGGTTTTGCTTTATAGTAGCATAGGATAGGATATAAATAATTTCTACCATCTGCAACTCTGAATAGTGTAGTTCAGTGCCGGTACTAGGATTTTGAGGGTCCTCCCGCAAACTCGTTGCGATGGCACTCTAAACTATGGGCTTGTTTGGATTCCGTTCACACTCTGCCACGCCTGTTATGTGTTTGGATGCCATCATTCGTCATTATCATATAAATAGTTAATTTTGATTAAAACCGGAAAAAAAGAGAAAAGATACATGGAGCCTGGGGCATGAATTGGAACAACTGATCGCCTCATCGGAGTTGCATTACTTATAAAGAAGCAGAAAAACCGAGATCAACATGTCGTTGTCGAGGCGATGGAGCCCCCGGGCGGGTCACTGACTGAATTGCATGCCCACATCGTGTCAACGTTGGCACGTCGTGAACTTCGAGTCACGATCAAAGTGTTTGCGTTGCGGTTCCTCACTCGCCCCTATATTCGAGGGCCACAATGAAGGGAACCCAGGAAGGAAAGCTAGAAATGCCAATATTATTTTCTTAGGCTATCTGACCACGTCTCTGATTGTCTTATAATTAGTTTGCTAATGTCTAATGGATTATAAGGCATGAGAGTCTGTATACGTGGGGTTGGGACCCTCCCCGACCTGGGCCTCGGTCGTCGCACACTTTGCCACCCCTATAGGGTCAGACACACCTTGCCACCCCTATAGGGTCAGCACTGGTGTAGTTACTCCTATGCAAGTATGACTTTTGACGCTAGTTAGAGCATCTTCAAGAGATTAGGCAAAATTAATATCTAAATTTAGCTATTTTCTAACACGAATCTCACTTAAGAAACTAGCCAACACAGCTATAGGCATCGCGCGGCAGCCTGAATGCCTGATCGTAGCAGCAAAAGTTGAAGATAGCGTAGAGGGTTCGTGTTCGCAGGCAGCGCACGCGAATTGAGTCGCCTCACGCAAGAAAAAGTCAGATGACATTGCGAATTGAGTCGCCTCACGCAGGAAAAAGTCAGATGACACTAGTACATTTGGATAGCCATCTACAGAGTCCGAGTCTATTGAAGAGAATTTTTTTCTCTCTAAAAATAGCCATATTTACATTTACAAAATAATAAGTACTTCTTTCGTCAACACACTGCACAAAACAAAATTCACTGACGCCATACGATGGTAGGTGCACTTGCACGCTTCAACCGTAACTGCCGTTGATTCAACAGATACTGTCAACCTGGCCACCACCAACTGTGCACAGGTTTAGGCCAGTTTGTCCGTCCGAGTTCAAATCAATCCAACTCGATCACGACGTGGGAAGGTTTGGAGCAGCCATTAGGAATAATTAGCGTGCTCCTGACGCTTTTCGCGTTTCCTGTAGGTTTATAAAAACCGACGGAGTATTATGACCCATCTATGTTTTTCAATAAATAACTGACAGGAGATAACTTCCGGACGGTTTTTAGAAAGCAGGAAAAAAAAAAAACCGACAGGAAAGACCTCGAATCTACTACTTAGAGGGAAAACCGCCCTCTCTACATATAAGATGATCATGGCCAATTGAGATTAAACATCTCTTTGACTCTTTGTTGTTCAACACCTGGTTGGAGTTCTCGGTTATCTTGCATACCCTAGGATAACCTGCTCCTCCCTGACAGATCTTGCTAGGATGTGTTTGCTGGGTTTTTGTGCGTAGAACGTGTGTCTGCATCGATGGCGAACTTGCTAGTTGGTCTTGTTGTTTGGACACATATCAACCTTGCTCCAGCTAGATTTCTAAAATGGAGCTGCTCTGTGGGGAGTTAGAGTCATGCCAAACAGGTCCTTAATCAGCATCAACAGTTATACTACTGTTACAAATCTCATACATATTTGATGACGATTCTAAAGGTTGCAGTGGAGAATTAGTCGTGCAGGTTGCTTCCAAGTTTAGAGTACTTTTTTTCTAGAAAGGACAACAAAACCTTTGCCGGTATTTTTATTAGACGAAGAAAGAAAAAAATACAAATGTCAGCCTAGTTTCTTAAATAAGTTCTAGAGTATTCTAAAAAAAAGCATTATAGCACACAAATACTAGATCCACAGCAACAGACGGCATTATATAAGCACTTTCAACGAGTGTCAGGCATATATCAACTCACAAAATGTACAAAATTCTGATGCATCTTTGTCCTGTACATGTGTCAAAACTTAGCCAGGCATACAACTGGAACACAGCACCGGCTACCTCTAGATGTTGGAGGTTTATTTCTGAAGGAGCTACGGCCTATTTAGGGAAGAACATCAAAACATGATCCCAAACGGATTTGTGGATGCAGTCCAGATATACAGCATAACTAAATTTACAGCACCGGCTATTTACACAAGCATACAAAATTTCACACTTCAACAACATTTACTTTGCATTTTGCGTGCTAACCATATTCGAACTGTGCGGTCATCACTAGCAGAAGCCAACATATGTGGTCTTGCAGGATTCCAGCTTACACAGTTCACAATCATCGTGTGGCCATGCAAAACCTTTATTGGCATCTCTACGTGCCTTTTCCAAATGTAGACCTGCCCATTGTTTTTACAGGTTAGAAAATGGTAAACAAGAGCAACAATACATACAGAGGTTATCTTGTCGTCCTATAATTAAATTAATAGTTTACTGCCACATACGTGAGGTGTTAAAATATTCCATATGCATTGCTGACCATGGAATTTAAGCAACAAATTAAAACGGAAGCCATGACTGGCTAATATTTTCTTCAAAATCAAGATTGAAGTCCAGCAAAATATTATACCTGTGAATCCTCACTGCCACTAGCAATGAACAAAGAGTTTGAACCACCAAAGCAAGACCTAATCACAAACTTGTCTTGCTTGTGCCCCTTGAACTTTTCAGGCACAGTAGAACTTTCATTGATTTTCCACAAATGAATCTCCTGACTAGTAAGGTTCACAATGAGTGACTGTCCATCACCTGAGAGAAAAACAGATGAAATTGTCTTCTTCTCATGAAATCTCCATTCCCGCCCCTTTGGAAGTTCTCTAATCCAGATATCGTTGCAAGATACAAAGATTAGGTGTCGGCCATCAGGTGTCACAGCAAGATCACTGACTTTTGGTATTCTATCTCCAGCCCATACTTCCAGCTCTTGACCTTCTAGATCACAAGTGAAGATCCTATTTGGAAAACTTGCAGGCTCAGAACTGGCACATACTATTTTCTCCGAATTAGGAAACCATGCACATGAACTGATGATGTAGTCTGCTGAACCTCTGAATTTAAGGTTACATTCACCAGTATCAACATTCCACAGTTTTAAAGATTCACCGGTACCACAAGTGAGCAGCATTCTGTCATTTGGGCTCCAGGCAACAAACGAAATTGGTTTTTGGTGACCCTGGAGGCAGTGCTTCTTGGTCAATGTATCATCCTTTTCCACCTAACAACATGTAGTAGGCTCAGACAAGACAACCACCAGTAGTTGTAATAAATGGAAAATAAATTATCATCAATGCTAAACAAAAGTTTATAAATAGATCAAATAAGCAAAAACTGTTGTAGATGAAACATGTGCTTGGAGAATGGATATTTATTTGTAAATTCATCTAAAATGCAAATGGGTGTGCTCTCATAAGCTTCACACCCGGTTGTGTTATCAAGCAATAAAAAAAAAAAACTTAATCAGAGGGAGAGACATTCCCCTGACATAGCTCTTAGTGAGGGTATCACCAAACTGGTGTGGCCAGTAACAACCACGAAGCATGCTGAAACTGCCTTCAGTGTAAACACTTTATCAATCTGGGTGCTCTACCACTGCTTTGTTAACATGACCATGTGTTCGCCCTAATAAGAAAATATTTCAATTTACATGCTTGCGTCTCCATTTTCCTCTAGCTCAGATGAGTATAAGGTCAGCAATAATCTAACAGAGGGAGCTTTAGCATTATCACTAGGCTTCTAGCACATGTGTCCCTTGTACAAATTAAGTACTTCCTCTGTTCCAAATTGTAGGTCGTTTTGGCTTTTCTAGATGCATTTGTTTTGCTATGCATCTAGACATAGTGTATAACTAGATGCATAGCAAAAGCAATGTATCTAGAAAAGCCAAAGTGAACTATAATTTGGAACGGAGGGAGTACTGTTTATCATGAGACTAATACTAAACAATAGGATCGTTTAGGAGCATGATTGATCAACTTTGTTAATTTTGATATCAACTTGACTGGACAATTAAACATTGAAATTTCCAGATATCATGAATGAAAAAAGAAAAAGCTGGCAATGAAGCATATGAGCAATCCAGAATCAGACCAAGGTCTCATACGACATGAGACACATAATCTTTCTTCCCAAGTTCACGTTTTGTATCATTACTCAGTTCAAATTTATCCTAAGTCAAGCCATTTTAAATTTGACTGCTAATATCAATAAAATAATAAATATATATTACCTTAAATGAAAAGAGTTATATACCATACAAGTATTTCTTTCATTAATGAATGCAGTAAACCCAATCTTGTATTGCCAATCCGTATTAAAATTTAGATACTGATAGTCAAAGTTTAAAAGTTTGACTTAGGGCAAACCTATATGGATTTAGTTTTTATAAGAAGAAGTACAACGCTATGTCTAGTGAATTAATGTCAATAAATATGTATATAATAAAAAAGGTGCTAAGGTTAATGAAGTAGAAATAACATCATGATCAAAATCTAGTGAAGTAAAGCAATACGGATTAAATCAGATTGGCTGAAAATAGTCAACCATAACAACTTTCATGTGTAAAAAAATAATATGGATGATGAAAATTAATTAAGAATGTTACAGAGGAAACGATAAAAAGAAATAGTTTTATCCATTCCATTTCACCTCTATTCTTTTCCCTATATAGAGCATTACAGAAAAAGCACTTCACTTTTTTTTTAAAAGAACTTTGCATCTATCTATGAGACTCACTTTGGAAGGGGACCAAAACCCAGGGATGAAAAAAAAAAAAAAAAAACCACAAAGAACTTAGATGATAATTAAAATGGGAAAAGTCCGGGGATCCAGGAGGGACTGGAATTTCCAAATTAGACCTGAGAGTTATCCCAAATAAGGAAAATAGCTATTATGTGAACTTCATTAATGCTTTTGTTAAGAAAATAGGCCACTAATACTAGCAAATATTCATACTGCATATCATTCAACTTTTGAAACATCAAACACCAGTTTATTTGCACAATTTCCCAACTCATATTGCATTGCATGACCAAACATATTGGCGGTTAGGTGTTTGCCAGGATCCAAACCCATATTATTATAGAGAGGTGAATCATTTTCCTACTTATTTTCTGACCTGAAATTCAGCAGTCTATATTTTTTGGCCAGAAAACATCTGTTCAAATGAATTTTTCCTTCAATGGTTGGTAGATTTTTAGTAAAGGGTCAATTCTTATTCAGCTTTTGGTAAATTTAGTCAGTAAAGGGCATTACTACTGAACACTACAGCAACACCCACAAATTGCATTCAACTGATAGACTGATAGAAATGAAACCTATTGTAATGGGACAAATCAGAGCTCACAGTGGTGGACCCACAGGAGGGCCAGGGCTGGCCTAGCTCTGGCCATCCGCCACCTCCGTGTTCGTGTCCCTCACCCGCCTACCTACACTACAATCAATGCAATCTACCCCCAACCAATCTACACTCATCACACCTATCAAAGATGAAAAACATTAATAGGCAATAAGCCAACAACTCGTCAAATGCTTTGTCAGCTGTTTACAGTAGTATACATTTGCAACTGATTTACTCTTTGAAATGAACAGCCAGACTACTAATATGTCCCAAAACTAGGAAGTCGTAAATTGTGAAATAATGATAAGCAAGCCATAGTTATAAGCTATTCAAAATTCCATTGTTGTCATAGCAAAAGAGTGATAGCGAAACCCAGAGGTAGGCTTCCTATAAGGGTGTATGGTATGACACAGTGAACACTCTAAGTAACTTGTCGAAAAAACAAAAACGAAAACAGCACAAACCGTAACAGTAGGTAAGGCACTCCTTCTCTAAAAACAGTAGCTAAGGCTCTCATTGGGCAGTTTGGAGTGAGTTATCAACTGCTAGCATCAGGTAATGCTTCAAAAGTTCAATGTTAGTTCATGCTTCAAAAGTTCAATGTTAGTTTCATAATTAGATTATACGGCATGTTTGCAGTTATTTCTGCAATGTCTATATTCACAATGTTGTGCATAATCAGTAATAAGTTGGATTCTAGAGTACCAACATAACAAGGTAAATTTGTGATTTGTGATACCATTTTCAGTTCAAACTTTATGCACTCAAACAACAAACTGCATAACCTTTCCAGTTCAATGCTTGGGTGTGCTTAATAATACCTTCCAAATTATGGCAGTGCAATCACTTGAAGACGATGCCAGGTAGTTTCCATTATTCGAGAACCTTACAAACCAAACTTCATTACTATGACCACATAATATCTGCAAACAGGCATGGATATGTGAAATACATAACTTTGCAATACAGCCCCAAACACCAGCATGAAATTTTATAGGGCGGTCGTGTCCTGAAAAATACATGAGAAGTTTACCTGAATAGTCATCCATTTTTATCAAAAACAAATAAGTAAATTTTCAGATAGCAAACCACTACTATCATTCAAAAAAATATAACAACCGCATCTTTAAGCGCATGATGCAAAGAATTATGTATAATTGTGCATAACTTTACAAAACTGCACTTCTGTAAGAGCACCATCATGTTTATTGTCTTGATCCATGTGTTTATTCCTCCTGTTTTTATGTGTGCCTTTAGTAACAGGGAAGTACATCCACCCCCACAAGGCAATCAAATCTAAAATGTCAACTCATTTGGATCCAGTAACTTTCGGACAAATCTATAGTTTCAGGTCCATTTCATGTTAGGGATATGTGATTATATGGAACATTATGAACAAATATGTAGTTCATGTGTGATTAAAAGTTTGTTTTTGTGATAGTGTTCACAGTGGTAGTGTAGATGCAACAAAACTACTTTGAATGAATTGATACTTTTCGATTCTGCTTCAGAAGTGTGTTAGACTTCGACCAATTTCATTTAGCAATCACCAATGGCTGCGGCTGACTTCATGGGTATATACAACTATACACACACGCCAAAAATCAAAGATATGCAGTTCCTCCTGTGTATTATCTTTCTTTTCTCTACCGACAATAAGGTTCATGTGAATTAAGTAGGGTGGGCATGGACAGTTCATACAGGAAGATGAAGCACGGGTTTAATAACAATGAGCATTGCTTGAATATAAATTTAGAAATAAAGGTTTGAACTGTGCTGTTCTTTTTTTTTTCTTAAAGATTCTAAAATTATCCAACCCCTGCTTTACTGGGTGAAAAATAACTGTGGGGTACTTTGATAAGTATTTCCCAGCCGCAGTGCACTTTTATGCTTCCAAAATCAAATAGAGAGGGAGAATTTGCATACATTGCAAATATGGTACAGAAGAAATTTAATATTGCTGCGGTACTTTGAGAAGCATTTCCCAACTGCATTGCACTTTTATGCTTCCAAAATCAAATATAGAGATCTGCATACATTGCAAAGATGGTACAGAAGAAATTTAAATTGCCGAAATGAATAGCCATACTGAATCGCCTGTTAAACCTACTTGGAATAACACCAAATATCTAAAACTTTTAAGGAGTGCTGCTATTCGTAGAAATGGGTTGTTCTTGAAATATTTCCAAATTGTAAATTGATGGCTCTAGTATGTGAGTTGGACAATTTCTTTTCACATTCTTATAGACGTGATAAGCTTGGACATTTGTGGAAACTGGGAAACAAGTCAACGATCTGTTTAACTCGCACCTGTGCACACTGGGAGGGGATTTGCTCTTCATGGCACCTATGATCTTCAAACAGAGTGATCTCATCCGGCAAATTGTGATATACACAAGATTCTACCTGCTTTGTAACCGCACTCTCCACCAAATGCTCCAACCGCCCACTAGGCACATGGAACCATGGCGGCAACAACTCGACCAAATCCAAGAAGACCGAGATCCTCCACCTAACCACTGCCTCCGGCGCAACCGCCCCCTCACTGGAGACCATGGCGCGCGCGAGCCAGTGCACGCACCTCCTGTCGACGCCAAGCGGCGCAATCCGGCGCCGCAGCACCTCCCTCGCCCGGCGCAGGCCGGCGTCACCGCGCATCCCCAGGAGCTCCAGGTAGTAGCCCCTCCACACGAGGAACTCCGCGACCGCGCGGTCCGCGTCGCCGACGCCGGCCACCGAGCGGACAGTCTCCGCGGACGCGTCCCACCGGCCGGCCATCACTTGGAGCAGCAGGCGGTCGTGCTCCGGCGGGTACAGTGGCACGCCGGACTCCGCCTCGAGCGCGGCCGCCGCCCGCCGGTACCCGAGCGAGTAGAGCGACTGTGTCATGGCGCGCACCAGCTCCTCGCGGTCGACGGGGCCAAGACGGTGATGGGCCGGGCCCTCGTCTGCGCGGGGACAGAGCTCTCGGGGGAGTCCATGGCCGCGCCGAGGGATTTCGCGCCCCCGCCGACGGCACAAACCCAAGGAAAAAAATATCTGGGCTTTGGATGCAGAAAATTTCAATCTTTTGGCAGGGGTTGAGTGGATTTGATGAGGATAAAGGCGGGATCAAACTGAGAAGAACCGGGAAGAGAACAAGATTTGGGATAGAAGCAAGGATCAGAATGACACACCAGCACCAGACAACAGACAGATAGACAGAAATTTAGGTGCGATGGATAGAAAACCTGCGAGGTGTTTTATCAACGAAATTCTGGAAGAGAGAGTGTGGAACTGTTGATTGATTCTGAAGGGAGTTAGAAAGAGATGATCCGGGTCGAGCTGTAGGTTTCCTTTCTCTTCTCTCAGAAACTGTGGGCAAAACAAAATCAATCAGGTGTGGTTTAGGGACGGAAGCGGAACGCTTGGTTGGAGGAGTTCTGCTTCTGACGGCCGCCGCACTGTCCCTGTGCTGTGGAGAAATCTGCACCGTTGATTTCGTGCAGGGGGTGAATCTGAACCACCGAAATATATGGTCACGTGGATTGGGTCTTTTTTGCTGTTTGGGATATGGACAGGAGGCAGAGCACCCAGTCACGGCACTTCGGTTTTGAGGTTGTTTGGACTGATTTCGGGCAAACTTGCCTGGTGAACGGAAGAGCTCCTCCAGGGCTCCCGGCGTTCGATTTTTGTGTGTTTGGTTGTGGTGCCTATCTTAACATGGGCTAAATTAGCTCATCCTAGCACGGCTGTAATTAGTCCGACTAAATCTAAATCACGTATTTGTTTGGTTGCTTTTTTTTGGTTTTTGGTGGCCCATATCGGCCAAGATATTGGAGTGTTTGGTTGCAATCACCTCTTCCTTGAGCGGGTGAGTTCACCTCCTTGGGACATTTTATCGAACATTTGGTGGGCATGCTTGCCATGGTGTGCAGTTAACAAATCACGGTGCAAATCAACACAAATTGATGAAAATCGAGACAAATCGCGCTAGCTGCCGAGCAGCGAGACTCCAATCCATCAAAGCACGGATGAAATTGAATTGAATCGAATGGATTAACAAGTCAAACAAATTCACAATATCCTGCGGTTGTTCTTGCGACCATGGACGAGAAGGCGTTTGTTCTTGCGACCATGGACGAGAAGGCGTTGGCGTTGGTGCCTCCCGAGGAGCACCCTGCCGTTGTTCCTGCAGCAGGACGCCGGTCGTCATCCTCTGCAATCATGCCCGTGCTGCCGCTAGGTACGACCATGGACGCGGCGAAGTCCGACGAGAATGCGTCTGTATGCCGTGCTGCCGCCACCGGACCGGGCTTTTCTTCCACTAGCCATGGAGCAGCGCCCTCGGTTGTCGCAGGAGCTGCGGGAGGCGGCCGCGGCCACCCCATCCCTGCCGCGTCCGACGGAGACGGTGCACCCCATCCCTGCCGCGTCCGTCGGAGACGGTGCTCCTCCACCTGCGCCCGCGAGTGGGCGCGTCCCGCTGATGCGTTGGCCGCCGCCCGCTGGCCTCCCCGTCGGTGCGCAGGTGAGTGGGCAGGCCGCCGCCCGCCGGCCTCCCCTGCCGGTGCGCAGGTGCGTGGGCGGGATCCGCCGCTGCCGCCGGTCTTCCCCTTCGCTGGGGCAAGCGCGCGAGCACAAGGCAGGAGGAGCTGCCTCCGCAACCGCCGCGCCCACCCGATGTGCTCGTGCGCGGGCGCTCCTCCTCCGACCCCGACGGCGGTCCTCCCGTTCCCCGGCGAAATCCGCTCGTGCGCGCTCGTGGTGGCCTCGCCTCCTCTCTGCCAGTCTCACCGCGCGGAGGACACGAGCATCCGGACCCACAGAAACCAGCCAGCAACGCGCCGCGCGGAGCCGGCCAGAATGGAATTGCCAACCCTGCAATTCCATTTGGGCCGTGCTATCTGCGTACGGCAGGCCAGCCAGGGGACATGCTAGGACGGGCCAACCGAACCAAACAAAATGCAAAATGGAAGCCCATCATCATACCAGACACCACAAATTGTTGCAACCAAACACACCCTTTGGGTCCGCCCGTGATCGTTGCCTGGATGAAGACCAGCCCCGACAGGCTTTGATCTAAACAGCGCCCCCCCCCCTATGTGGAAAAAAAAAAGGGGGCATTGAATAGGCCAACTTGAAATTTAACTCAAAGCAACGATTAGTAACAAAGCGCAGCTCTGCCATACTTGCTCGTCGAACTGGGTACGCTTGTTGTACTTCCGGTATCGTAGAGCATCTTAAGAATACAATTCAAATATATTGAATCGAAAGTAGATCGAGCAAATTACTAGTGTTTTTGAGGGTGTATAGGGCTTATTCCAAAGATTTTTCCAATCTTAGAAGCTCAAGCACAAGTAGATTGAAATTACTCCCTCCATTCATAAATGGTAATCGTATTTGATGAGAAGAAAAGATTTAAACTATGTAAATTTTAACCAGCAGTTAGCTAAATGTATGGAAAGTTTATAACATAAAATTGCATCAACAAATTTGTGTTAAAAATGCCTTTAAGATGTCATTCATTTCTTCATTGTTAATTTAATATCATAAGAGAAATTAATGAGCAAATACTATTTTATTTTTTTGATTTTCCTATAATAATCTAATACAACTACCATTTCTGAAAGTAAACCCTAGAAACACATGCAACACAAAGTAGAATACAATACAAACAACAAGAACGCAAGGACAAGAGGTTTATCTCGTGGTTGAACTCGCCACCAAGGCTTGTTTACTTCACATCGTCGAGGAAGCCACTAGGGTTTGGGTTTCACCGAACCCTATCATCTTCTCGAGTCAAGAGAGCAAGTCTCTTGATTGAGCACTCTTATGTTGGGAGAGTTTACAAACTTCTTGAGTCGCCTACATGAGGTTGTAGTGCTCCAACTGGCGACGCCTAGCCAACTTGGAGCTCATGCTCCATGAGTAATGAATGCAACATGCGGACTTGTATGTGAACCAAGTGCTCTAGGAGTTGAAGCTCCGTTTGGCAAGCTCTCTTGTGAATTTTGGTGGCCAATCTTTGTGGGAATCAAGAGGAGAGGTTGGGGATCTACAATGGCTTGAGAAGAGCGTGAAATTTGGTTGAGAGTGAATGTGCTCGATGACCGTTGGGAGGAAGAAGAAAGTGTGGCCGTCTTGTTTGCTTGAATGTATCAGACCAACTTATCAACCATAGTATGATGTTTTTCTCTCCCAATAAAACAATATCAGCTAGCTTATCTATTGTAGAAACCACCAGACAAACAAACATATTCGACCTCACTTATGTAAGGATTGTCCATTTACTACGGTTTGGGAGATAATCAAACGATGATACAATCGGTCAATTTATCTAGGTCCTTGTATATATAGCTATTGGCGACGATGACGGCGAAAATTTCAGAAGTCTGGAGAGGAGAAAGGTGGATGAGATTTTATCTACTTTTGGTGGAACATTTGGAAGGATAAAAACAGGAGACAGTTTCAGCAAAAAATTCTTAACCCGATTCAAGTTGCGTCTAGATCAGCCATAACTCTAGGGAGAGATGCAAATGATAGTTAGGTGGTGTTATCTTTTAAAAGTTTAGGTGGTGTTATCTTTGGAAAAGTGTTTCTAGCTTGAGGTGGTTTAGTTTAGTTTTTCCCCATGAGGGGTGGTAGCATGTAAGTTGTATAGAAATGTTGTAAAAGCGTTGTAACTCGTTGTTTGTTTTTTTTTTCCCTATCGTTTAATAAAATATACGTAAAGCTTTTACAGTCTATAAAAAACAAACATGTTCTACCTGCACAAACCAAACCAAACAGACGACTAAGAATGGTGACGCGGCAAATCAACCACAAGCACGAATTGGGCTCGAGATAGGATAACCCATGCTACAACCAAGCAGAGCCGCCGCCGTTTGCACTGAGCAAAACACATCGATCGTGCAATCTCTTCTAAACGATTCACGCACCAAAACGAGGGCAGCTAGCATGGCCACGTCGCCTGTGATTCTCGGCCGTACGATCGGGCGGGCGGACGGCTCAGATCGCGCGTTCATCGGCCGTTTTGCAAAAACAACCTCAAACTTTATCGAAATACAGCCCGCCGTCCATAATCCTCTCACAAAAAATATAACAAAACAACCCTCGAGCTTTTCAGAAATAAGACCCGCCGTCCAAGCACATGTATGGCCCGGCCTGCCACCAGCCTGGCCACTTTCGCCCAAAAGGCCTTTTCTCTTTTTTTATCTTTTATTAAATCCTATAATATGCTGATTTTGTTTATTTCATACGAAGAATAATCAAAGCTCCTAAAATCATGAAAAAAATTTTAGAAGATTCTCCATGATGCACTCTATCTATACAAAATATGAAACTTGGAAAATAAAAAATTAAAATTATTAAGAATAATCTCTTTCAATTAACAAATGAAACTTCCATGATTCCTACACATTAAAATATTAAACTCAACATTACAAAATTTATTTCGTGAATACTTTGTGGTATTTACAACCTCTTTAAAAACGAAATATTTCAAAAATTATTATTCCATGCTCAACTAATAAATAAATTTGAGAAGGATTTTTACGGTAAATTTTATGGGACTCGAAAAAATATAGACAAAAAAAATAAAAACAACGCGATTAACATGTACAATCATCCACAAATGATAATTTTCAAAAATACATGAAAAGAAACACTAATACATTGCATAAACAATAATTTAGGGAGTTACCATTATTCATATTCATATACCTAACTACGAGAGGGGGAAAAAAAGCCAATGGCCATGCGCGCTGCAAAGCCGCGCGCTTTCTAGTCATGATCGAAAAGACAAGGGGCCTACTTGGACGCTGTCCAAAATCTGCCAAGCCAAACCTGGGGCAGTCCCAAAACGTTGGCGCCGTTTGGTTCAAAACCAACAAGTTGGCGCGCCGAACCTTCTAGCCAAATTGGCGGCGGACTCGAGACGCCGTCAAGCGCCAATACTTTGGGTCGCCTTCACCGCACTCCTGCCCCTCGTTATTTTGCGGTATCACCCTCCACCTTTTACAGCAGCCACCACTTCCCTCTAATCCCCTCCTCCGTCGTCACTTTCCACGGCCGCCGCCTCCGTCGCCTGTGCCACTCCCGAAGCTCCACCAGTCCATGGGATCCCCCGCTCCATCTTCCCTCATCCGTGGCCTCTCATCTCCCGATTAATCCATCTATTCCAACTAGCGGTGTTTTTCCTCCCTCAATCCTCCATCCATTTTGTAGGTATGAGTTTCTAATCTATCATCCGTTTACTGATCTGCTGCAACAAAGTGCGAGAGGAAAACGCCAGACATAATCGTCCCAGCTTGGTCCGTTGGTCCACTCCTGGAGGTACAATCTTTCAATTCGAGTTCCTTTGGTCTCTCTCGAGTCTCTGCATACCTACAGGCTTACAGCAAGTTTCTACGATTGTAGTTGCTGTTCCTCATATTCCCAACTGCATAAGCCTATTGCATATTCCTTTGTTAAGATTTCCGCATTATTTACTATAGTTAAACACTTCACCTTCCCCATTTAAAAAAAAATCTAGATATCACTAACAATAGTTTGATGCTCCACGATGGTACAATTTACTTGGTGCTGATACATGCTTTGCATTTTATTTTTCATATTTTCCTGCACATTGCCTACAGCCCTAGCTTGGCAAAATCCAGCAAGAAAATTCTCTGTTGCTGTATGTCGAGGCAAAAGGCTCTAGCTTTTCTTGTTCTACTCCTGGCCTTGTGGTGGAGGAACAAAAATCACAAGCGTACAGCCAAACGCATAAAAGTATGCTCCACTAGTGCAGAGGGATATATGGCGTACTAGTGAGTTAATTAGGTTGATTGACACCTCAGAAAGAACATGTATGCGTCAGCTCAGGATGTCCCGGCCTGTATTCTACAAGCTTTGTGCTCGGCTTAGGGCCAAGGGGCTATTAGTGGACACACTAAATGTTTCAGTAGAGGAGCAGGTGGCAATGTTTTCGATGATTGTTGGGCAATACCACACACAATCCTCTGTAGCATTTGCAATGTGGAGACCTGAATGGACAGTGAATACGTATTTTAATGCTGTCCTACGTGCCATTGTCAAGTTAGCTCCTGAGCTAATTTACGTGAGATCTACTTCCACGCACCCCAAGATCACTAACAGCCCAAACAAATTCTATCTATATTTTGAGGTAAATCTCAAAGTGTAAGCGATATATTTTTTATACCCAGTTTTTCATATACATACTTGACACATGTATATCTCTGTACATAGGGCTGTATAGGGGCACTAGATGGCACTCACATCAAGGCATGTGTGCCTGCTAAATCTGTGGATAGGTTTAGGGGCCGCAAGAAATACCCCACACAAAATGTCCTAGCAGTTGTGGACTTCGACCTACACTTTACTTACGCCCTAGCAGGGTGGGAGGGATCAGCTCACGACTCTCTCGTGCTGCAAGGTGCCCTTTCTCGTCCAAATGGACTGAAAAATTCCTGAAGGTACTCATGAATTTTCATGGATTTTGAAAAATTCTTACATAGTCTCACCATTATGACATTACGTTAGCCATCATGTTAACTTTTGTTGTAGGAAAGTTTTATTTGGCTGATGCTGGATACGCCACAAGGCCAGGCATATTACCGCCCTATCGTGGAGTTCGCTACCACCTAAAAAGAGTTTCGTGGAGCACAAGACCCAAAATGTCCAAAAGATCTTTTTTAATCACCGTCATTCCCAACTTAGGACAACAGTTGAAAGAGCATTTGGTGCTCTGAAGAATCGCTTCAAGATTCTTAGTAACAAGCCATTCATACCCTTGAAGTCACAGGCCAAGGTGGTCATTGCCTGCTGTGCCCTTCATAATTGGATACTAGATGATGGACCTGATGAGTTCATATATGATGAGGCAACTTGGTACAATCACCTGCCAAGGAGTAAGAATCGTGTCTCCGATCCACAGGCTGATGTACGTGAGTGGGCTGAGAAGCGTGATTCAATTGCCCAGCAAATGTGGAATGATAGGCTTAATAACGATGTTACCAACGATGCTACCATTGATAATTAGTTGGTACTTGCTGGTGTCTTTTGGTTTTGTATAGTTTGGTGGGTGTGTAATCACCTTTAGACTGTACTGCTGCTTGTATGCGTGTAAATAATATTACTGTTTGGCTTAAACAAAACATCATTTATCCTTTATTACTTGTTTAGTAATATTTGTTTGTTACTTACTTCTTAAATTTATTCTTAGCATGGGTAAGGAAAAAAAAAGATGGGAATGCGAATGCTGGATCACGTCAGAAGTACAAAACATGGACTGATGACAGCACAGAGTTCATGCTTCAGTGGTATATTGACTACCTAAAGGAGAAACCTGGTACCTCTACGTGGAAGCAATACCACCACCATATGTGCGCAGAAGCTTTAAATGCTAAATTTGGAATTGGAGCTACCACACAGCAAGTTGATCGCCATTTCAGGGCCATCAAGGAGAAGTGGAATTGGATAAAACTAGCTTTGGACAAGAGTGGCTATGGTTTTGATGCACGATCCTGCAAGTTCAATATTCACTATTCAGAGAAATCACCTTCCAAGCTTGGGGTAAGTATATGCACTGCATACATGTACGTTTACTATTCCATATAATTTTGTGCAGACTCTGAAGATTGCTATGTTAATTTTTAATAAATTATTGCAGCCCGAAAATACAACTATCTTACTCGACCTATTAAATTTTTCCATCTTATGGAAGAGCTATTTGGAGAGTCCGCCAAAGCTAATGGATCCTTGGCTGCTTGACCAGTTCATCGTGGATACCGAAGATGATAATAATGAATCGGGGAGTGATGAGGCATATACTCCCCAACATGGCGACAATGATTCGGACACTATTGGTCCTATATGCCCACCACTTCTTGGCTGTAGTGTAGGCGTGAAAAAGAAAAGAATGAGAAATTGCCCGGGAAGAAGCATGTAAAGGATAAAGCAAAACGCGTGCTAGATCAACAGCAGATGATGAAATAGCTGCAAGTATTGCCATGCTTGCCAAATGCATTGCATCAAGTTGCCTGCAAATACGGATCCGTATGCTTGATCTTTGGAAGCGTATTGAGGATTTACCTTTTCCACCGGGGACAAGGTTGACATTGTGACCTACCTTTCAAAGCCGAGCAAGCTCATTTGCGAACTACTTGAACACTACATCGGATCAATCATTTGGAACATGGGTCACCGATTACCTAGCTGCCAAGTCTTGTGTTACCGGTCGCGGGATGATGGTGAGTATGGTAGCTCCATGTGAATATGGATGCTTAAACTTTTGGTACCAATGGGTGCATTGTGAATATGGTAGTTGTATGTAAATATGAGTGCTAAGACTAGTGGTATTTTGGTCATGCTTCATGTGCGAAGCATATGGATGCACTAACTCCAACTAGTGCCATTTTGGATATTTTGAACGGGCTTCATGTTGTCGAAGAAATGAAGTTGTTTATATGCCTAGGAGTTCACTACCTCGTGATGCTCAGTATTAGCACAATGGAAATTATATTGTGGTCTTCTTAGATGTACATGTAATATCCTATCCGGGCGTAATTTGTTATGCATATTGTGATTATTAGATAATTGTATGTGTTATGTATTGAATCATGGACCTTGTCATACCAAAATTGTTGCCAAGGTTTTGGCAAGCAACCAAGTGCTAAACTAAAATTCTTGCCAAGGTTTTGGCAAGCAACCAAAATCTTAAACCAAAATTCTTGCCAAGTTTTTTGGCAACCAAAAATTTAACATGCCCTGGTTTTGGCTTGCCGTAGTTTTTTAGCAAAATTTGGATTGCATCCAAGTAGGCCCAAGAAGCCGGCCATCCATCCCATGTCACCGTTACCTGTCTCTCTCTGATCGGGATCCCATGGACTGACGTGGATCGGAGCTCGATGGATGGATCGATCGATCTGAATCGTGTTGGGCTTAGGCGGCTGCTAGTGCAACGGCGATCGAAGGCTCATCGTACAGAGAATCCCCGATTCTAGAACCGTCTGTAGGAGTAGTCGCGGCGCCCGTGGACTGGTCGCGCTCCTGTAGGCTGCCACGGTTGACACAAGCCTTCCAACCAGCTGTACACACTGTACTAGGAGTGGCGGTCCTACAGGCTGCAGGGAATCGATTTCCTGGCTCAAGGCGTGCAACGTGTAGCTGGTCCACAATCATCAAGCTTGTCCTATGCTGTCCTATGCTAGCGTGACAGGAACATGAGTATCCACAGTCATCAAGGCCGGCTTCTCGATCTCGAATCAAGGTGCCAACGTGGACTCGGCAGCCGGCTCCAATTTACATATATGCAATCACAAAAGTTTTAGAGACTCCGGGTTCATCAACATAGTAATAAAGGTTCTCCTAATCTCTCTATCCTTGTCTAAATTAAGCATTCTTCTGTGATGAAATGACCAATCAGGGAAGCCAGCCGATCGTTTCCGCCATAGATAGACCCAGCCAATGGTTTCACCATGGCGCAGCACGTGTCCCCGACTATCCCGACCGGCCATTCCCGTCGTCGTCCTGTCCGGGCGACCGCACAATGCAAGCCACATCTCCTTGTATATAACCAGCAGCACCTGCGACGCTTCTCTTCATCGACCTCGATCCATTGAATTTACTAATAAATTCTTGTTGGGAAATATTCCTCCAATTCCCTCCTCCTCCCAACAACAATCTGGTCGATCGGTCCATCTCTCCCGCCAAAACAAAACCCCCCAAAAAAAAACCAAGAACCCAATCATCATCAGTTCGATCGATCACTCTCCTGTCTCTCTCGATCGTTTGCCAGATACCAACACCCCAAAACCATCATGGCCTTCAACCTGGCTCAGTGCACCGGCGCTGCCGCGGCACCCGTCGCGCTCGCACCACGCACCCCTCGCCCTAGCAGGTCCGTGTCCGCCTTCGCGAGGAACAAGGCGTCGGCCGGCAGCCTGCGCCTGCAGCGGCAGCCGTCGGTGGCGCCGCCGCGTTCGGCGCTGTGCCGAACCGGGAAGAGCGCGGCTGCCGACCGTGCCTCCTCCTCCAGCAGCAAGAAGAACAAGTCCGGCTCCTCCGGCGTGCCGGTGTTCGTGATGATGCCGCTGGACACGGTGAGCAAGTGCGGGACGGCGCTGAACCGGCGCAAGGCGGTGCAGGCGAGCCTGTCGGCGCTCAAGAGCGCGGGCGTGGAGGGCGTCATGGTGGACGTGTGGTGGGGCATCGCCGAGAGCGCCGGGCCTGGGCAGTACAACTTCGCCGGGTACATGGAGCTCATGGAGATGGCGCGCAAGACGGGGCTCAAGGTGCAGGCCGTCATGTCGTTCCACCAGTGCGGCGGCAACGTCGGCGACTCCGTCACCATCCCGCTCCCGAGGTGGGCCGTGGAGGAGATGGAGAGAGACCAGGACCTCTGCTACACCGACCAGTGGGGCCGACGCAACTTCGAGTACGTCTCGCTCGGCTGCGACGCCATGCCCGTCCTCAAGGGCCGCACCCCCGTCGAGTGCTACACCGACTTCATGCGCGCGTTCCGGGACCACTTGGCCGACTACCTCGGCAACACCATCGTGGAGATCCAGGTCGGCATGGGCCCCGCCGGCGAGCTGCGCTACCCGTCCTACCCGGAGAGCAACGGCACCTGGAGGTTCCCAGGCATCGGCGCCTTCCAGTGCAACGACAGGTACATGCGTAGCAGCCTCAAGGCGGCGGCGGAGGCGGCCGGCAGGCCTGAGTGGGGCCACGGTGGCCCCACCGACGCCGGCGAGTACAACAACTGGCCCGAGGACACCCTCTTCTTCCGCGGCGACAACGGCGGGTGGAGCACCCAGTACGGCGACTTCTTCCTGTCGTGGTACTCGCGGATGCTCCTGGACCACGGCGACCGCGTCCCGACGGGCGCCTCGTCCGTGTTCGCCGCGGTGCCCGACGTGGAGGTGTCGGTGAAGGTGGCCGGCATCCACTGGCACTACGGCACGCGGTCGCACGCCCCGGAGCTGACCGCGGGTACTACAACACGCGGCACCACGACGGGTACCGCCCCATCGCGGGGCTGCTGGCCCGCCACGGCGCCGTGCTCAACTTCACCTGCGTGGAGATGCGGGACCACGAGCAGCCGCAGGAGGCGCAGTGCATGCCGGAGCACCTGGTCCGGCAGGTGGGCGCCGCGGCGCGCGCCGCCGGGGTGGGCTTCGCGGGCGAGAACGCGCTGCCGAGGTACGACGGCACGGCGCACGACCAGGTGGTGGCCACCGCGGCCGAGCCCGCCGAGGACCGGGACCGCATGGTGGCCTTCACGTACCTGCGCATGGGGCCCGACCTCTTCCACCCGGACAACTGGCAGCGGTTCGCCGCCTTCGTGCGCCGCATGAACGGCGCCGGCGGGTACTGCCGGGAGGCCGCGGAGCGGGAGGCGCACGGCATCGCGCAGGCCACCGGATCGCTGGTGCACGAGGCCGCCGTCGCGCTGCGGAGCTGACCCAACTGCCGCCGCGCCGGCATGGATTGGATTGGATTGGATTGTGTAGGGGCTGGGAGCTCGATCCATCGATCGAGTTCTTGTTGGGTTTTCCTTTTGGGATGGTGGGGAGAGCGCTGTGGAGAGCGAGAGCGAGCAGTGGCTCGTCTCGTGCAGCTCATCCCGCGTAGACGACGAGATTGTGACGAAGCCGGGAGAAAAGGGAGGGGAGGACAAAAAAACACGTGTGTGTTTTTTGTCACGTTTCAGGCTCCGACCATCGCCGGAGTTTGTTGGGGAATATAACCATTTCCTGCAGAGATCAGGTGTGTTCCTGATTCGGTGCTGCTGCTTCCAGTTCCAGTCTTCTCTTCTCCCCTCTCATCTGCTCTCTCCTCTTGTTTAATTTGGGAGGCTGGCTCACAGGCTGCTTGAGGTCGACGGCCTGGCCGCATATCCCTTTTTTTATGGATGTCTGTAAATCAGTATTTTATTTCTAACAGAAGTAAAATTGCATCCATTTCCAAATGAGTCCACAAGATCGATGTGAATAGTGACCAATAGAATTGCTAGGATTAATTGTCCATGTAGAAACAGTACGTGCAATATTCTCTCATGTGATCAACGTAGGATCTACTACTAGCATGTCCCCGGATGTGATAAACGTTTAGGCGACTGAGAGGGAGGACGTGAGTCATAAAACCGCGTCCATGTGCATGATTTTGTTTGATAAATTTAGGGTATTTTTGTGGGGCTTACGGTCTAGTTCCCTTGCCGGCGTGATCCCATCGTACCTGCATGATCCTGTCTTTGCTTCATATCGTAAGCTAGGCTCAAATGGCCCAGATTGGGTGCAGGAAAGTCACTTTCAATGGTTGCTTGTATGTAAAGAAACAGTGTTTATCCGCATGAGTACTGAATACATGTAGCATAGGTTGAAATTGTAACATGATGCTCATTTTAAGGTTTCTACCTTACTCTGTATTGTGCAAATACTACTAATTTATTATTACAGTTTCGTATCATGTACATAAAAATAGGAGCGATCGACCCTTGTCATGAAGAAACGCAAACCCTTTTAGATAGCCCTTTATCTTATTATTACCAAGACATGTCTACTTTCTTTTATAAAAAATTCATTCATCATACTAACCTCTTGTATGGATGCAAACGGATTCACACCGATCAACATGTGTTCAGATGGATTGGGGTGAAACTTCAGAATATCCCACGAAAAGGGATATGTGGCTTCCCTTATAGATGGATTGGATGCAATCAGATTCACACCGATCCACATGTGTTCAGAATATCTAATTATTGCCTTTCAAACGGATAAGATGGAATATCTATCCTATTTCATGTTTAGTGTGTAGGTGAGACACAGTACAAATGAATCTATAAGGGGAATGAGATCTTGTTTGGCACCATTGGTACTGTTCCATCTCCTTGTGTATGGAGCCAGAGCTTTCTAGCTACAGTTTACGAGGGAGCTAGAGCTAAGAGCATCTCCTCCACAAGATTAAACATTCACTTTCTCTAAAATGTAAATAGGAGAGTTGCACTGCATTAGGGCGTCTCCAATGGTTATCAAATCGCTAGCTAGAAACAATTCTATTGGCTATCAATGTCACTTTACAAATCGCTAGCTAGATGAGACATCTAAATAAGAAAAAATAAACACTATAGTTGAGAGTTATATGAGAGAGATGTTTCTAAGAGAGTGGGCTAGATTAGATATTTATTAGTCACTAGCTATTTGAGAGTCGCTAGCTATTTGGTCTTTTCTCCTCGATAGCCAATCAACATGTTACTTTTATATTATTTTTATACCTCATCTAGCTAGCTATTTGTAAAGTGTCATTGATAGCCAATAGAATTCCTCCTAGCTAGCTATTTGGTCACCATTGGAGACGCCCTTAGATTAAGAATATCCTTATTCTCTTCCCATATAACCCCACCCATCAATGAGATAATTGTTTCCTCTTCTCTCTTCGCTATCGATGCCCTTCCTTTAAGGATTCCTGGACGACTGCTATAAGTTGGGCATGTCTTGCTTATCTTCAGCCTATTTTGTTGGGGCTTCTCGCGTGGTGGGTTGGACAGGTCTCTTCTCTCGAGCATCTCAATCTGTGTTTAGTTTCCTCAACTTCTCATCAAATCTTTGGACGCGCATGTAGCATGTAGTATGAAATGTAGGTAATAAAATATTTAGTTGGACAATTTGGATGTACTTTACAAATCTTTTAAGCCTAGTTAAATCATGATAGGACAATATTTACCACAAACAAACGAAAAATACCACAATACCAAATTCAGTACTATAGTGAAATTTTCAGTATTAAAGACAATCTCACTTGTCAATGTGGCTTGGCACGTGATAAGGCTTGGTGACACCCATTGATGGGGCAGGGGATCAATTTGCTCTTCCCTTCGAGGGATTGAGGGAGTAATTTTGAATAGGAATAAGAAGGGGAAAAAAAAAAGAAATGGGTATTGAAAAGAATGTGTTAGAGCCTCTCTTTTTTGCCCCTGATTCCCTTTATCTTAGTTATATGAATTAACTTATGCTCAATCTAGAACCCTTTATCTCTAGTTACATGGATTACTTATGCTCAATCTAGTGAAGATGGTCTCCGATGCTCTAATGCCAACTAAAACAGAGGCTCATCTTTAATGCCAACGCAAACACGACAACGATCCAAATGTTGGGATGTTGACCGGCTGGCAGCTCACACAACAATCATAACAACGGTGAAACCTAACTACGTTCACTCTTTCAGTTAAGCGTTCCCAGTTTCCACTGCATGATTCAAACAACAATATACATACATAAAAAGCACCGTAAGTAGTTCAAAAAGGCACATCTTTGTTCTCAGAAAAACTCAGGTTTGCACCTAGAATGGGAAATCTTTCAACAGGAACACACAATCGGATCATACTACTGCTCAGAATGAGCAAAATTGTACGCACTAGAGTAACACAGATGTAGAACTGGGCACTGTAGGTAGATAACCCAAAACAGCCTAGTATCCACCCTTGAGATCATTGACCACATCGTACGGGATGGGAGTGACGGTCTCGATGGTAGCACCCTCAACCATGAAGCCAGGCTTGGGGCCCAATGGCTGCCTCTTGGTGCTGATGGTCTGGCCATTAGCCTTGGCGTCCGCCTTGAGCTGATCATTCTTTGCCTTCCTCAGGCGGAACTCTTCTGTGCAACGGGATGGCTGCACATGCTCCACACGGACATGGATACGCTTCCTGATGATGCGACCATTAACCTGAAAAGAAAACAATTTATCAGGATCAGGACTCGCGTAGATTAAGCCATTGTCACTTATTGCACTACTGCACAAAGCATATTATGGACAGATTGTAGATGTGATTGCATAAAGCATCCAAGTGTTGTCGAAATTGGTTGATCAGAAATGCTTCCCCTACATCAAGCAATCAACCTTGCATACAGTTTTTGAAACAGGAATAAGCTCATAACAAGGATTTAAGAGGCAAATCCTAGCACCCATATAGAGGGGAAAGAAACACAAATCATACAAGGTCAAGGTCTGCAAATCATTGTCTGGCATCATATTTAAAAGCCAAGCGTTACGCTGCAGAGCAACTAAAACCCCTAACACAGAATATTGCTGTATACGAATACAGCTGACCAGGACTATGGAACCATTGCACATTTAATCAAACTTATTACGAATTACACCGGTGTAGTGCAGAACCCAATCATACATGGACCTATAATCAACCTAATTACAGCATTACCACTACCAGATCATACAAAGAAATGGCTACAACTGCCCATTCCTGCCACTACAAAAACAAATCTAAACCTGGGCTTCATTCTAAAATCCAAATCAAACAACACACCAGCAAACTGTCGCCATTCTAAATTAAAGCCTTCAAATTCCTAGAATCAAACGAACAGAGGATGCGCCCGCGCACGCCGCACTAAACGTAAGTGCCCTGCACAAACAATTTTATGGATCCGGGTTGTATACCTGCTTGTTTATCTCGACGCCGATGGCGCGCTTGGTGACGTTCCCAGACGCGGCCAGTGCGGCCGTGGTAGAACTTGTGCGGCATCCCCTTGTGGACGGCGCCATTCACCTTGACGTCGACGTAGTCGCCGATCTTGTAGGTGCGGAGGTAGGTGGTGAGCGGGATGTAGCCCTTCTTGCGGAATCCGCGCGCGAAGAGGTCCCGCGTCCGCGAGCGCAACCCGTGGCCGGCCGGCATCCTGGCTGCTCCTGCTTGCTACGCGCGGCGGTGGCTGTGGCGGCGGCGGCTGAAGCGGGTGGCTGGGGAACGCTAGGGTTTGCCAGTGTTCCGGTTAGGTTATACGGCTTTATAGGTGGCGTGGGAATGGCTTGCGGGCCTTGGGGGGGGATTGGGTGCTGGTGTTGGGCTGGGCTCGTTTGAGTGGGCTCGCTACTAACAGTGTTGAACCATAAAATAAGCCCATTTACTGAATCCTCAATTCGATAGCTAGCGCCGTAACATTTAAAAAGAAAAAAAAAATCACATCCCTCAGGTAGTGAAAAGTATATGGGTACACGTATCTACTGCACCTATGTAGAGAACCTCCACTAAAAGTTCTCTCGACATGCAAGCATGTCACCTTAACAGCCCACTAAGACCATGACATTCAAATGGCAGGCCCCACAGTTTGAACTAACTAAAAAAATATTATAACTCACAAATAAAAAAAATCAAATTAAATTTCAATTACACCATTGAATTCTTTTTTTAATAAATTCTCCAAAACAAGATCACATATGGATATATTTTGATTAAATTATAGGTGAACCCAACTAATGTTAGTAAAGTAAAAAACAAAAAAAGAGAATGAAAAAAGAGGGAAAAAAGAAAAAGAATAAAAAGGGTGATAATAATATTCTAACTCATAGATTTCTCCTTCATACCTGCGCAACGCGCTGGGAATCCGTCTAGTTCCATATATGTGTCACTTTCGTCCTAGATATATATGGGCATGCAGCTCGAAGCCGGCGACGGCCAGCCCCTATACCGTGCCTGCGCCAGCACGAGGGCCCGTCACAGGCACGACCCGGTGGCCCGATGCCAAAGCAACAACCCGTAAAGAAATCAGGATGCCCCAAACAGCCCAAGCAGCCCATAACACCAACCAACCCCTAACACCCCTACGCGGCCCCCACGCAATTCCCGCGCGCCTCCTCGCTCCCGCCACCGGCCGCCGTGTGATACACATCCGCCGCCACCGCCGTCGAGAACCTCACGTGCCTGCTGACGGCGTCGGACGGCGGCCGAGTCGAAGCGACGACGCCGAGTTCTTCAGTATTCCCTCGTCGCCCGGCGGGCGCTCGCCTCGGGGAACCAAACGCCATCTTGATCGGCGCCTCCGGTGTCGTTGTCCGCCGACAGCTGGTCTTGGCCACCTCCGTCGGCGTGGTCGCTGACGGCTGCCGCGTGGCGCATGGCCATAACGGGCGGCGGAGGAGGGCTCCGCGATCCGCACTCGAACCTCTCGGGCTCGGCGACGCCACCAGCGCGACGGCGGCGGCGGCATGGCTGCGTGCCGCTGATGGTGCAAGACTCGACCTCCACCGGCATTTACCCGGCAGCGCCCGCCGTCGCTGCACGGCGGCCAAGCGGCGGCGTGACCTTCTCCCTCCCCGCCTCCTGCTCTCCCTACCTCCGGCCATCTTCCTGCCTCGCCCCTCACGGCGGCTCTCCAACTTCGGCTCGGCAAAGACGGCGGCCGGGCGGCGGCACGGCGTCTTGCCGGCACGGCCCGACCCGGCCCACGTGCCGTGCCTTGGGCCGCTACCTCGGCCGCGAAGCAAGCTGAAAACGCGGCCGACGCGTACGATGAACATATATAGTTCTAGATCGCTAAAGTAGCTTTGAGTTGGGATTCAGGTCAATCGTTGGTGTGGACTGGAGCAATCCCTTCCTAGAGACTGTAATCGACACGGTAGCATGCGATTTGGCTGAGCTCATGTCTATTAATATACAAGGCCAGGAGAACCGAGTATGAGATACAAAAAAGCCGATGAGTTTTTATCTCAGAGCATGTGTGTGAACTAATTTAGGTTAATAGACAAAATCTATATACCTAACAAACAATCGTAATAACTAGATGATACCCCACGTCTTATTGCGGGATTTTTGTAGCGTTGCATAGAGTAAGAAATACCGAAATCATGAAGGATTGCATAGGTTTTCGAAAGAGTAGTGCTATGTATAGTATACGTGATGATGTGAATGTCGATTTCACACCAAAAGTGCTTGAGCGTACTCATCGCAAATTAGATATAAAACGTAGTGGAGGAAGACCAAGCCGGCCCAACCGCCCCAGTAGTTGCAATAATGGAGCTGGTGACCATTCGGAAATAAGTGGTTATATGAGTATATACTCCCCACCAAAGGGGTGTTTGACAGGCTCTTCACAAGGGGGCTTCATTAGGGAGGAGCCGAACCCGTTTTTGAAG
>JADLZK010002305.1:0-34309 GCA_015847255.1 Hyparrhenia diplandra | reverse complement strand
GAAAACAAGAAGGGAAATCCATTACCTAAAGGTACATAGGAAGTTAGGTGGATAGGTTAGATGATGGTTGGATCAATGCACATGCCCAACCGTTAATATATGTTTCCTGGGATGTGACATTAGGGACTCCGCCGGCGTTGATTTCAAATAATAACTCAAAACCAAGAGAAGTTTCCAATCCGACTGATAGAATCGAGCTAGACTTTTTCGTGGTTGTGGAATCAAAATGCCTCGCCCTATAGAACCTAAATTTGAAGAAGTGGACCATTAGAGAGTTTTTCTAAGAATCAGTTGTCATAGGACTCAAAGTAGCACTTGTTTAGAGTGAAATCTTGGAATTCCATTAAAAATCTCTATGTCGACCTACGAACCGAAACAAGAAGGGGAACAACACGAAAGGTACATAGGAAGTTAGGGTGGATAGGTTACATGATGGTAGGATCAATTACATTGCGTTCCCCAACCGTTAATATATGTTTGGATGTGACATTGGGGACTGGCTAGCGTTGATTTCGCGAACTCAAAACAAAGAGAAGTTTCCAATCCGGCGATAGAATCGAGCTAGACTTTTTTTCGTTGCGAGAATCAAATGCCTCGCCCTAGAGAACCAAAAATTCAACAAGTGGACCATTGGAGAGTTTTTCTAAGAATCACTGCCATAGGCCACAAAAGTAGCACTTGTTTAGAGTGAAATCTTGAATTCCATCGAAAATCTCTCGTGCCGACCAACGAACCGAAACAAGAAGGGGAACGACACGAAAGGTACATAGAAAGTTAGGGTGGATAGGTTAGATGATGGTAGGATCAATTACATTGCGTTTCCCCAAACCGTTAATATATGTTTTTTCGATGTGACATTAGGAACTGGCGTTGTTTCAAAGCGAACTCAAAACCAAGAGAAGTTTCCAATCCGGCGATAGAATCGAGCTATACTTTTTTAGGGTTGTGGAATCAAATGCCTCGCCCGAGAACCTAAATTTGAACAAGTGGACCATTAGGAGTTTTTCTAAGAATCAAATGCCATAGGCCTCAAAGTTGCACTTGTTTAGAGTGAGATCTTGGAATTCCATCGAAAATCTTTAGTGTAGACCAATGAACCTAAACAAGAAGGGGAACGACACGAAAGGTACATAGAAAGTTAGGGGATGGATAGGTTAGATGATGGTAGGATCAATTACATTCACGTTCCCCAACCGTTAATATATGTTTTACGATGTGACATTAGGGACTCCGGCGTTGATTTTTAGCGCGAACTCAAAACAAAGAGAAGTTTCCAATCCGCGATAGAATCGAGCTAGACTTTTTCGCTTAGGAATCAAATGCCTCGCCTAGAGAACCTAAATTTGAACAAGTGGACCATTAGGGAGTTTTCTAAGAATCAAATGCCATAGGCCTCAAAGTAGCACTTGTTTAGAGTGAGATCTTGGAATTCCATCGAAAATCTCTCTGTCGACCAATGAACCAAAAACAAGAAGGGCGACACGAAGAAAGGTACATAGGAAGTTAGGGTGGATAGGTTAGATGATGGTAGGATCAATTACATTGCGTTCCCCCCCAACCGTTAATATATGTTTTGGGTGTGACATTAGGGACTAGCGTTGATTTCAGCGCGAACTCAAAACAAAGAGAGTTTCCAATCCGCAATAGAATCGAGCTGAACTTTTCGCGGTTGCAGAATCAAATGCCTCGCCCTAGAGAACCTAAATTGAACAAGTGGACCATTGGAGAGTTTTCTAAGAATCACTTGCCATAGGCCTCAAAGTAGCACTTGTTTAGAGAGAAATCTTGGAATTCCATCGAAAATCTTTTGTGTCGACCAACGGGCCTAAACAAGAAGGGGAACGACACGAAGGTACATGAAGAAAGTTAGGGTGGATAGGTTAGATGATGGTAGGATCAATTACATTGCGTTCCCCAACCGTTAATATATGTTTTTGGATGTGACATTAGGAATTTGTTGGCGTTGATTTCAGCGAACTCAAAACCAAGAGAAGTTTCCAATCCGGCGATAGAATCGAGCTATACTTTTTAGCGGTTGTGGAATCAAATGCCTCGCCCGAGAGACCTAAATTTGAACAAGTGGACCATTAGGGAGTTTTCTAAGAATCAAATGCCATAGGCCTCAAAGTAGCACTTGTTTAGAGTGAGATCTTTGGAATTCCATCGAAAATCTCTGTAATGGCCAATGAACAAACAAGAAGGGGAAATCGACACGAAAGGTACATAGAAAGTTAGGGTGGATAGGTTAGATGATGGTAGGATCAATTACATTGCGTTCCCCAACCGTTAATATATGTTTTACGGATGTGACATTAGGGACTACATGCGTTGATTTTAGCGCGAACTCAAAACAAAGAGAAGTTTCCAATCCGGCATAGAATCGAGCTAGACTTTTCGGCGGTTTGTGGAATCAAATGCCTGCCTAGAGAACCTAAATTTGAACAAGTGGACCATTAGGAGTTTTTCTAAGAATCAAATGCCATAGGCCTCAAAGTAGCACTTGTTTAGAGTGAGATCTTGGAATTCCATCAAAAATCTGTATTCGACCTACGAATCGGAAAAGAAGGAGAATCGACAGCGAAAGGTACATAGGAAGTTAAGGGTGGATAGGTTAGATGATGGTTGGATGAATTACATTGCGTTCCCCAACCGTTAATATATGTTTTTTGGATGTGACATTAGGGACTTCGGGCGTTGATTTCAGCGCGAACTCAAAACCAAGAGAAGTTTCCAATCCGGCGATAGAATCGAGCTAGACTTTTCGTGGTTGTGGAATCAAATGCCTCGCCCTAGAGAACCCTAAATTTGAACAAGTGGACCATTAGAGAGTTTTTCTAAGAATCAGTTGTCATAGGCCTCAAAGTAGCACTTGTTTAGTGTGAAATCTTGGAATTCCATCGGAAACCTAATAAAGACGATACGAACCGAAACAAGAAGGAGGCGACCCGGGGAAAGGTACATAGGAAGATAGGGTGGATAGGTTAGATGATGGTTGGACCAATTATATTCGTTCCCCAACCGTTAATATATATTTTTTGATGTGACATTAGGGGCTCTGGCGGCGTTGATTTTCAAAACAAAAAGAGAAGTTTCCAATCCGGCGATAGAATCGAAGCTAGACTTTTCGCGGTTGAAGAATCAAATGCCTCGCCTAGAGAACCTAAATTTGAACAAGTGGGACCATTGGAGAGTTTTTCTAAGAATCACGCCATAGGCCTCAAAGTAGCACTTGTTTAGAGTGAAATCATGGAATTCCATCGAAAATCTCTGTGCCGACCAATGAACCGAAACAAGAAGGGGGACACGAAAGTTACATAGGAAGTTAGGGTGGATAGGTTAGATGATGGTAGGATCATTTACATTGCGTTCCCCAACCGTTAATATATGTTTACGGATGTGACATTAGGAACTGCGGCGTTGATTTCAGCGCGAACTCAAAACCAAGAGAAGTTTCCAATCCGGCGATAGAATCGAGCTATACTTTTCGCGGTTGTGGAATCAAATGCCTCGCCGAGAGAGAACCTAAATTTGAACAAGTGGACCATTAAGGAGTTTTTCTAAGAATCAAATGCCATAGGCCTCAAAGTTGCACTTGTTTAGAGTGAGATCTTGGAATTCCATCAAAAATCTGCGCGGTCGACCAATGAACCGAAACAAGAAGGGGAACGGCACGAAAGGTACATAGAAAGTTAGAGGTGGATAGGTTAGATGATGGTAGGATCAATTACATTGCGTTCCCCAACCGTTAATATATATGTTTCTGGATGTGACATTGGGACTGCTGGCGTTGATTTTAGGCGCGAACTCAAAACAAAGAAGTTTCCAATCCGGCGATAGAATCGAGCTAGACTTTTTCGCAGTTATTGGAATCAAATGCCTCGCCCGAGAGAACCTAAATTTGAACAAGTGGACCATTAGGGAGTTTTTCTAAGAATCAAATGCCATAGGCCTCAAAGTAGCACTTGTTTAGAGTGAGATCTTGGAATTCCATCGAAAATCTCTGTGTCGACCAAATGAACCGAAACAAGAAGGAGACGACACGAAAGGTACATAGGAAGTTAGGGTGGATAGGTTAGATGATGGTTGGATCAATACATTGCGTTCCCCAACCGTTAATATATGTTTCTGGATGTGACATTAGGGAGGCGGCGCGTTGATTTCAGCGAACTCAAAACAAAGAGAAGTTTCCAATCCGGCGATAGAATCGAAGCTAGACTTTTTCGCGGTTGCAGAATCAAATGCCTCGCCCTAGAGAACCTAAATTCGAACAAGTGGACCATTGGAGAGTTTTTCTAGAATCACTTGCCATAGGCCTCAAAGTAGCACTTGTTTGAGAGAAATCTTGGGATTCCATCGAAAATCTTTGTGTCGATATGACGAAACAAGAAGGGAACGACGAAAGGTACATAGAAAGTTAGGGTGGATAGGTTAGATGATGGTAGGATCAATTACATTGCGTTCCCCAAATCGTTAATATATTTTTGGTTTTCTAGGGTGAGGCATTTGATTCCACAACTCAAAAAGTCTAGCCTGATGCTATCGCGGATTGGAAACTTCTCTGTTTGTAGTTCACGATTGAAATCAATGCCGGCCAGACCCTAATGTCACATCAAGAAACATATATTAACGGTTCGGGAACGCAATGTAATTGATCCTACCATCATCTAACCTATCAACCCCCAACTTCCTATGTACCTTTAGTCGTTCCCCCTTCTTGTTTCGGGTCATTAAGTCGACCAATAGAGATTTTGATGGAATTCCAAGATTTCACTCTCAACAAGTGCTACTTTGAGGCCTATGGCAAGTGATTCTTAAAAACGCTCTAATGGTCCACTTGTTCAAATTTAGGTTTCTAGGGTGAGGCATTTGATTCCACAACCGCAAAAAGTCTAGCTTGATGCTATCGCCGGTTTCAAACTTCTCTTTGTTTGTAGTTCACGCTGAAATCAACGCCAGCAACCCTAATGTCACATCGAGAAACATATATTAACGGTTTTAAACGCAATGTAATTGATCCTACCATCATCTAACCTATCCACCCTAACTTCCAATGTACCTTTCCCTCGCCGCCCCCTTCTTGTTTTGGTTCGTTGGTCGACACGAGATTTTCGATTGAATTCCAAGATTTCACTCTCAACAAGTGCTACTTTGAGGACTATGGCAAGTGATTCATAGAAAACTCTCTAATGGTCCACTTGTTCAAATTTAGGTTCGCTAGGGTGAGGCATTTGATTCCACAACCGCAAAAAAAAAGTCTAGCCTCGATGCTATCGCCGGACTGAAACTTCTCTTTGTTTGTAGTTCGCATTGAAATCAACGCCAAAGAAAGTCCCTAATGTCACATCCGAAACATATATTAACGGTTGGGGAACGCAATGTAACTGATCCTACCATCATCTAACCTATCAACCCCAACTTCTATGTACCTTTCGTGGTCGCTCCCCTTCTTGTTTTCGGTTTGTAGGTCGACATAGAGATTTTCGATGGAATTCCAAGATTTCACTTTCAACAAGTGCTACTTTGAGGCCTATGGCAAGTGATTCTTAGAAAAACGCTCTAATGGTCCACTTGTTCAAATTTAGGTTTTCTAGGGTGAGGCATTTGATTCCACAACCGCAAAAAGTCTAGCTCGATACTATCGCTGGTTTGAAACTTCTTTGTTTGTAGTTCACGCTGAAATCAAGCCAGCAGTCCCTAATGTCACATCCAGAAACATATATTAACGGTTGGGAACGCAATGTAATTGATCCTACCATCATCTAACCAATCCACCCTAACTTCCTATGTACCTTTATGTCGTCGCCCCTTCTTGTTTCGGTTCGTTGGTCGACATAGAGATTTTCGATGGAACTCCAAGATTTCACTCTAAACAAGTGCTACTTTGAGGCCTATGGCAAGTGATTCATAGAAAAAAACTCTCTAATGGTCCACTTGTTCAAATTTTGGTTCTCTAGGGTGAGGCATTTGATTCCACAACCGCGAAAAAGTCTAGCTCGATGCTATCGCCGGAATGGAAACTTCTCTTTGTTTGTAGTTCGCGCTGAAATCAACGCCAGCAGTCCCTAATGTCACATCAAGAAACATATATTAACGGTTGGGGAACGCAATGTAATTGATCCTACCATCATCTAACCTATCAACCCCAACTTCCTATGTACCTTTCCCCGTCGCTCCCCTTCTTGTTTCGGTTCGTAAAGTCGACATAGAGATTTTCGATGGAATTCCAAGATTTCACTCTCAACAAGTGCTACTTTGAGGCCTATGGCAAGTGATTCTTAAAAAAATGCTCTAATGGTCCACTTGTTCAAATTTAGGTTCTCTAGGGTGAGGCATTTGATTCCACAACCGCAAAAAAGTCTAGCTCGATGCTATCGCCGGATTGGAAACATCTCTCTGTTTGTAGTTCGCATTGAAATCAACGCCAGCAGTCCCTAATGTCACATCAAGAAACATATATTAACGGTTCGGGAACGCAATGTAATTGATCCTACCATCATCTAACCTATCAACCCCAACTTCCTATGTACCTTTCGTGTCGTTCCCCTTCTTGTTTCGGTTCGTTGGTCGACATAGAGATTTTCGATGGAATTCCAAGATTTCACTTTCAACAAGTGCTACTTTGAGGCCTATGGCAAGTGATTCTTAGAAAAACGCTCTAATGGTCCACTTGTTCAAATTTAGGTTTTCTAGGGTGAGGCATTTGATTCCACAACCGCAAAAAAGTCTAGCTCGATACTATCGCTGGTTTGGAAACTTCTCTTTGTTTGTAGTTCGCGCTGAAATCAACGCCAGCAGTCCCTAATGTCACATCCAGAAACATATATTAACGGTTGGGGAACGCAATGTAATTGATCCTACCATCATCTAACCTATCCACCCTAACTTCATATGTACCTTTCCTGTCGTTCCCCTTCTTGTTTCGGTTCGTTGGTCGACACAGAGATTTTTGTTGGAATTCCAAGATTTCACTCTCAACAAGTGCTACTTTGAGGCCTATGGCAAGTGATTCTTAGAAAAACGCTCTAATGGTCCACTTCTTCAAATTTAGGTTTTCTAGGGTGAGGCATTTGATTCCACAACCGCAAAAAAGTCTAGCTCGATTCTATCGCCGGATTGGAAACTTCTCTTTGTTTGTAGGTCGCGCTGAAATCAACGCCAGCAGTCCCTAATGTCACATCGAGAAAACATATATTAACGGTTGCGGAACGCAATGTAATTGATCCTACCATCATCTAACCTATCCACCCTAACTTCCTATGTACCTTTCCCCGCGTTCCCCTTCTTGTTTTTTCGGTTCGTTGGTCGACATAGAGATTTTCGATGGAATTCCAAGATTTCACTCTAAACAAGTGCTACTTTGAGGCCTATGGCAAGTGATTCATAGAAAAACTCTCTAATGGTCCACTTGTTCAAATTTTGGTTCTCTAGGGTGAGGCATTTGATTCCACAACTGCAAAAAAGTCTAGCTCGATGCTATCGCCGATTGGAAACTTCTCTTTGTTTGTAGTTCGCATTGAAATCAACGCCAGCAGTCCCTAATGTCACATCCAGAAACATATATTAACGGTTGGGGAACGCAATGTAATTGATCCTACCATCATCTAACCTATCAACCCCAACTTCCTATGTACCTTTCGTGTCGTTCCCCTTCTTGTTTCGTTCGTAAGTCGACCTAGAGATTTTCGATGGAATTCCAAGATTTCACTCTCAACAAGTGCTACTTTGAGGCCTATGGCAAGTGATTCTTAGAAAAACTCTAATGGTCCACTTGTTCAAATTTAGGTTTTCTAGGGTGAGGCATTTGATTCCACAACCGCAAAAAAGTCTTGCTCGATGCTATCGCCGGTTTGGGAACTTCTCTTTGTTTGTAGTTCACGCTGAAATCAACGCCAGTCCCCTAATGTCACATCGAAAATATATTAACGGTTGGGGAACGCAATGTAATTGATCCTACCATCATCTAACCTATCCACCCCAACTTCCTATGTACCTTTCCCCGTGTCGCTCCCCTTCTTGTTTCGGTTCGTTGGTCGACATAGAGATTTTCGATGGAATTCCAAGATTTCACTCTCAACAAGTGCTACTTTGAGGCCTATGGCAAGTGATTCATAGAAAAACTCTCTAATGGTCCACTTGTTCAAATTTTGGTTCTCTAGGGTGAGGCATTTGATTCCACAACCGTGAAAAAGTCTAGCTTCGATGCTATCGCCGGACCGAAACTTCTCTTTGTTTGTAGTTCGTGCTGAAATCAACGCCAGCCAGTCCCCTAATGTCACATCCGAGAAACATATATTAACGGTTGGGGAACGCAATGTAATTGATCCTACCATCATCTAACCTATCAACCCCAACTTCCTATGTACCTTTCGTGTCGTTCCCCTTCTTGTTTCGGTTCGTAGGTCGACATAGAGATTTTCGATGGAATTCCAAGATTTCACTCTCAACAAGTGCTACTTTGAGGCCTATGGCAAGTGATTCTTAGAAAAACTCTCTAATGGTCCACTTGTTCAAATTTAGGTTTTCTAGGGTGAGGCATTTGATTCCACAACCGCAAAAAAAAGTCTAGCTCGATACTATCGCCGGTTTGGAAACTTCTCTTTGTTTGTAGTTCGCGCTGAAATCAACGCCAGCAGTCCCTAATGTCACATCCAGAAACATATATTAACGGTTGGGGAACGCAATGTAATTGATCCTACCATCATCTAACCTATCCACCCCAACTTCCTATGTACCTTTCCTGTCGTTCCCCTTCTTGTTTCGGTTCGTTGGTCGACACGTAGATTTTTGATGGAATTCCAAGATTTCACTCTCAACAAGTGCTACTTTGAGGCCTATGGCAAGTGATTCTTAGAAAAACGCTCTAATGGTCCACTTGTTCAAATTTAGGTTTTCTAGGGTGAGGCATTTGATTCCACAACCGCAAAAAAGTCTAGCTCGATTCTATCGCCGGATTGGAAACTTCTCTTTGTTTGTAGTTCGCGCTGAAATCAACGCCAGCAGTCCCTAATGTCACATCCAGAAACATATATTAACGGTTGGGAACGCAATGTAATTGATCCTACCATCATCTAACCTATCCACCCCAACTTCCTATGTACCTTTCGTGTCGTTCCCTTCTTGTTTCGGTTCGTTGGTCGACATAGAGATTTTCGATGGAATTCCAAGATTTCACTCTAAACAAGTGCTACTTTGAGGCCTATGGCAAGTGATTCATAGAAAAACTCTCTAATGGTCCACTTGTTCAAATTTTGGTTCTCTAGGGTGAGGCATTTGATTCCACAACCGTGAAAAAGTCTAGATCGATGCTATCGCGGATTGGAAACTTCTCTTTGTTTGTAGTTCGCGCTTGAAATCAATGCCAGCAGACCCCTAATGTCACATCAAGAAACATATATTAACGGTTGGGGAACGCAATGTAATTGATCCTACCATCATCTAACCTATCCACCCCAACTTCCTATGTATCTTTCGTGTCGTTCCCCTTCTTGTTTCGGTTCGTAGGTCGACATAGAGATTTTCGATGGAATTCCAAGATTTCACTCTCAACAAGTGCTACTTTGAGGCCTATGGCAAGTGATTCTTAAAAAAAACTCTAATGGTCCACTTGTTCAAATTTAGGTTTTCTAGGGTGAGGCATTTGATTCCACAACCGCAAAAAAGTCTAGCTTCGATGCTATCGCCGGTTTGGGAACTTCTCTTTTTGTTTGTAGTTCACGCTGAAATCAACGCCAAAGAGTCCCTAATGTCACATCGAGAAACATATATTAACGGTTGGGGAAACGCAATGTAATTGATCCTACCATCATCTAACCTATCCACCCCAACTTCCTATGTACCTTTCTGTCGTTCCTTTTTCTTGTTTCGGTTCGTTGGTCGACATAGAGATTTTCGATGGAATTCCAAGATTTCACTCTCAACAAGTGCTACTTTGAGGCCTATGGCAAGTGATTCATAGAAAAACTCTCTAATGGTCCACTTGTTCAAATTTAGGTACTCTAGGGTGAGGCATTTGATTCCACATCCGTGAAAAAGTCTAGCTCGATGCTATCGCCGGACTGGAAACTTCTCCTTGTTTGTAGTTCGTGCTGAAATCAACGCCAGCAGTCCCTAATGTCACATCCAGAAACATATATTAACGGTTGGGGAACGCAATGTAATTGATCCTACCATCATCTAACCTATCCACCCCAACTTCCTATGTACCTTTCTTGTCGTTCCCCTTCTTGTTTTAGGTTCGTTGGTCGACATAGAGATTTTCGATGGAATTCCAAGATTTCACTCTCAACAAGTGCTACTTTGAGGCCTATGGCAAGTGATTCATAGAAAAACTCTCTAATGGTCCACTTGTTCAAATTTAGGTTTTTCTAGGGTGAGGCATTTGATTCCACAACCGCAAAAAGTCTAGCTCGATGCTATCGCCGGTTTGGAAACTTCTCTTTGTTTGTAGTTCGCGCTGAAATCAACGCCCCGGTAGTCCCTAATGTCACATCCGAAACATATATTAACGGTTGGGGAACGCAATGTAATTGATCCTACCATCATCTAACCTATCCACCCCAACTTCCTATGTACCTTTCGTGTCGTTCCCCTTCTTGTTTCGGTTCGTTGGTCGACATAGAGATTTTTGATGGAATTCCAAGATTTCACTCTCAACAAGTGCTACTTTGAGGCCTATGGCAAGTGATTCTTAGAAAAACGCTCTAATGGTCCACTTCTTCAAATTTAGGTTTTCTAGGGTGAGGCATTTGATTCCACAACCGCAAAAAGTCTAGCTCGATACTATCGCCGGATTGGAAACTTCTCTTTGTTTGTAGTTCGCGCTGAAATCAACGCCAGCAGTCCCTAATGTCACATCGAGAAACATATATTAACGGTTGCGAAACGCAATGTAATTGATCCTACCATCATCTAACCTATCCACCCTAACTTCCTATGTACCTTTCCTGTCGTTCCCCTTCTTGTTTTGGTTCGTTGGTCGACACAGAGATTTTCGATGGAATTCCAAGATTTCACTCTAAACAAGTGCTACTTTGAGGCCTATGGCAAGTGATTCATAGAAAAACTCTCTAATGGTCCACTTGTTCAAATTTTGGTTCTCTAGGGTGAGGCATTTGATTCCACAACCGCAAAAAAGTCTAGCTCGATGCTATCGCCGGACTGGAAACTTCTCTTTGTTTGTAGTTCGCGCTGAAATCAACGCCAGCAGTCCCTAATGTCACATCAAAAACATATATTAACGGTTGGGGAACGCAATGTAATTGATCCTACCATCATCTAACCTATCAACCCCAACTTCCTATGTACCTTTCGTGTCGTTCCCCTTCTTGTTTCGGTTCGTAGGTCGACATAGAGATTTTCGATGGAATTCCAAGATTTCACTCTCAACAAGTGCTACTTTGAGGCCTATGGCAAGTGATTCTTAGAAAAACGCTCTAATGGTCCACTTGTTCAAATTTAGGTTTTCTAGGGTGAGGCATTTGATTCCACAACCGCAAAAAAGTCTAGCTCGATACTATCGCTGGTTTGGAAACTTCTCTTTGTTTGTAGTTCGCGCTGAAATCAACGCCAGCAGTCCCTAATGTCACATCCAGAAACATATATTAACGGTTGGGGAACGCAATGTAATTGATCCTACCATCATCTAACCTATCCACCCCAACTTCCTATGTACCTTTCCCTTCGTTCCCCTTCTTGTTTTGGGTTCGTTGGTCGACATAGAGATTTTTGATGGAATTCCAAGATTTCACTCTAAACAAGTGCTACTTTGAGGCCTATGGCAAGTGATTCTTAGAAAAACGCTCTAATGGTCCACTTGTTCAAATTTAGGTTTTCTAGGGTGAGGCATTTGATTCCACAACCGCAAAAAGTCTAGCTCGATTCTATCGCCGGATTGGAAACTTCTCTTGTTTGTAGTTCGCGCTGAAATCAACGCCAGCCAGTCCCTAATGTCACATCGAGAAACATATATTAACGGTTGGGGAACGCAATGTAATTGATCCTACCATCATCTAACCTATCCACCCCAACTTCCTATGTACCTTTCCTGTCGTTCCCCTTCTTGTTTTTCGGTTCGTTGGTCGACATAAGAGATTTTCGATGGAATTCCAAGATTTCACTCTAAACAAGTGCTACTTTGAGGCCTATGGCAAGTGATTCATAGAAAAACTCTCTAATGGTCCACTTGTTCAAATTTAGGTTCTCTAGGGTGAGGCATTTGATTCCACAACCGCAAAAAGTCTAGCTCGATGCTATCGCCGGATTGGAAACTTCTCTTTGTTTGTAGTTCACGCTGAAAAATCAATGCCAGCAGTCCCTAATGTCACATCAAGAAACATATATTAACGGTTGGGGAACGCAATGTAATTGATCCTACCATCATCTAACCTATCCACCCCAACTTCCTATGTACCTTTCGTGTCGTACCCCTTCTTGTTTCGGTTCGTTGGTCGACCTAGAGATTTTCGATGGAATTCCAAGATTTCACTCTCAACAAGTGCTACTTTGAGGCCTATGGCAAGTGATTCATAGAAAAACTCTCTAATGGTCCACTTGTTCAAATTTAGGTTTTCTAGGGTGAGGCATTTGATTCCACAACCGCAAAAAAGTCTAGCTCGATGCTATCGCCGGTTTGGGAACTTCTCTTTGTTTGTAGTTCACGCTGAAATCAACGCCAGCCAGTCCCTAATGTCACATCCGAAACATATATTAACGGTTGGGGAACGCAATGTAATTGATCCTACCATCATCTAACCTATCCACCCCAACTTCCTATGTACCTTTCGTGTCGTTCCCCTTCTTGTTTCGGTTCGTAGGTCGACATAGAGATTTTCGATGGAATTCCAAGATTTCACTCTCAACAAGTGTTACTTTGAGGCCTATGGCAAGTGATTCATAGAAAAACGCTCTAATGGTCCACTTGTTCAAATTTAGGTTTTCTAGGGTGAGGCATTTGATTCCACAACCGTGAAAAAGTCTAGCTCGATGCTATCGCGCCGGTTTGAAACTTCTCCTTGTTTGTAGTTCGTGCTGAAATCAACGCCAGCAGTCCCCTAATGTCACATCCGTAAACATATATTAACGGTTGGGAAACGCAATGTAATTGATCCTACCATCATCTAACCTATCAACCCCAACTTCCAATGTACCTTTCCTGTCGTTCCCCTTCTTGTTTCGGTTCGTTGGTCGACACAGAGATTTTCGATGGAACTCCAAGATTTCACTTTCAACAAGTGCTACTTTGAGGCCTATGGCAAGTGATTCTTAGAAAAACTCTCTAATGGTCCACTTGTTCAAATTTAGGTTTTCCTAGGGTGAGGCATTTGATTCCACAACCGCAAAAAAGTCTAGCTCGATACTATCGCTGGTTTGGAAACTTCTCTTTGTTTGTAGTTCGTGCTGAAATCAACGCCAGCAGTCCCTAATGTCACATCCAGAAACATATATTAACGGTTGGGGAACGCAATGTAATTGATCCTACCATCATCTAACCTATCCACCCCAACTTCCTATGTACCTTTCCCCGTCGTTCCCCTTTCTTGTTTTTCGGTTCGTTGGTCGACATAGAGATTTTTGATGGAATTCCAAGATTTCACTCTCAACAAGTGCTACTTTGAGGCCTATGGCAAGTGATTCTTAGAAAAACGCTCTAATGGTCCACTTGTTCAAATTTAGGTTTTCTAGGGTGAGGCATTTGATTCCACAACCGCAAAAAGTCTAGCTCGATTCTATCGCCGGATTGAAACTTCTCTTTGTTTGTAGTTCACGCTGAAATCAACGCCAGCAGTCCCCTAATGTCACATCGAGAAACATATATTAACGGTTGCGGAACGCAATGTAATTGATCCTACCATCATCTAACCTATCCACCCTAACTTCCTATGTACCTTTCCTGTCGTTCCCCTTCTTGTTTCGGTTCGTTGGTCTCGACATAGAGAGATTTTCGATGGAATTCCAAGATTTCACTCTAAACAAGTGCTACTTTGAGGCCTATGGCAAGTGATTCATAGAAAAACTCTCTAATGGTCCACTTGTTCAAATTTTGGTTCTCTAGGGTGAGGCATTTGATTCCACAACCGCAAAAAGTCTAGCTCGATGCTATCGCCGGATTGGAAACTTCTCTTTGTTTGTAGTTCGTGCTGAAATCAACGCCAGCAGTCCCTAATGTCACATCCAGAAACATATATTAACGGTTGGGGAACGCAATGTAATTGATCCTACCATCATCTAACCTATCAACCCCAACTTCCTATGTACCTTTCGTGTCGTTCCCCTTCTTGTTTCGGTTCGTAGGTCGACATAGAGATTTTTGATGGAATTCCAAGATTTCACTCTCAACAAGTGCTACTTTGAGGCCTATGGCAAGTGATTCTTAAAAAAACGCTCTAATGGTCCACTTGTTCAAATTTAGGTTTTCTAGGGTGAGGCATTTGATTCCACAACCGCAAAAAAGTCTAGCTCGATGCTATCGCCGGTTTGGAAACTTCTCTTTGTTTGTAGTTCACGCTGAAATCAACGCCAGCAGTCCCTAATGTCACATCGAGAAACATATATTAACGGTTGCGGAACGCAATGTAATTGATCCTACCATCATCTAACCTATCCACCCTAACTTCCTATGTACCTTTCCTGTCGTTCCCCTTCTTGTTTCGGTTCGTTGGTCGACACAGAGATTTTCGATGGAATTCCAAGATTTCACTCTAAACAAGTGCTACTTTGAGGCCTATGGCAAGTGATTCATAGAAAAACTCTCTAATGGTCCACTTGTTCAAATTTAGGTTCTCTAGGGTGAGGCATTTGATTCCACATCCGTGAAAAGTCTAGCTCGATGCTATCGCCGGACTGGAAACTTCTCTTTGTTTGTAGTTCGTGCTGAAATCAACGCCAGCAGTCCCTAATGTCACATCCAGAAACATATATTAACGGTTGGGGAACGCAATGTAATTGATCCTACCATCATCTAACCTATCAACCCCAACTTCCTATGTACCTTTCTTGTCGTTCCCCTTCTTGTTTCGGTTCGTAGGTCGACATAGAGATTTTCGATGGAATTCCAAGATTTCACTCTCAACAAGTGCTACTTTGAGGCCTATGGCAAGTGATTCTTAGAAAAACGCTCTAATGGTCCACTTGTTCAAATTTAGGTTTTCTAGGGTGAGGCATTTGATTCCACAACCGCAAAAAAGTCTAGCTCGATACTATCGCCGGTTTGGAAACTTCTCTTTGTTTGTAGTTCGCGCTGAAATCAACGCCAGCAGTCCCTAATGTCACATCCAGAAACATATATTAACGGTTGGGGAACGCAATGTAATTGATCCTACCATCATCTAACCTATCCACCCTAACTTCCTATGTACCTTTCCTGTCGTTCCCCTTCTTGTTTCGGTTCGTTGGTCGACACAGAGATTTTTGATGGAATTCCAAGATTTCACTCTAAACAAGTGCTACTTTGAGGCCTATGGCAAGTGATTCATAGAAAAACTCTCTAATGGTCCACTTGTTCAAATTTAGGTTTTCTAGGGTGAGGCATTTGATTCCACAACCGCAAAAAAGTCTAGCTCGATGCTATCGCCGGATTGGAAACTTCTCTTTGTTTGTAGTTCGCGCTGAAATCAACGCCAGCAGTCCCTAATGTCACATCCAGAAACATATATTAACGGTTGGGGAACGCAATGTAATTGATCCTACCATCATCTAACCTATCCACCCCAACTTCCTATGTACCTTTCGTGTCGTTCCCCTTCTTGTTTCGGTTCGTAGGTCGACATAGAGATTTTCGATGGAATTCCAAGATTTCACTCTCAACAAGTGCTACTTTGAGGCCTATGGCAAGTGATTCATAGAAAAACTCTCTAATGGTCCACTTGTTCAAATTTAGGTTCTCTAGGGTGAGGCATTTGATTCCACAACCGCAAAAAGTCTAGCTCGATGCTATCGCCGGTTTGAAACTTCTCTTTGTTTGTAGTTCGTGCTGAAATCAACGCCAGAAATTCCTAATGTCACATCCGTAAACATATATTAACGGTTGGGAAACGCAATGTAATTGATCCTACCATCATCTAACCTATCCACCCCAACTTCCTATGTACCTTTGTGTCGCTCCCCTTCTTGTTTCGGTTCGTTGGTCGACACAGAGATTTTCGATGGAATTCCAAGATTTCACTCTAAACAAGTGCTACTTTGAGGCCTATGGCAAGTGATTCATAGAAAAACTCTCTAATGGTCCACTTGTTCAAATTTAGGTTCTCTAGGGTGAGGCATTTGATTCCACAACCGCGAAAAAGTCTAGCTCGATGCTATCGCTGGACTGGAAACTTCTCTTTGTTTGTAGTTCGCGCTGAAATCAACGCCAGCAGTCCCTAATGTCGCATCCAGAAACATATATTAACGGTTGGGGAACGCAATGTAATTGATCCTACCATCATCTAACCTATCCACCCCAACTTCCTATGTACCTTTCGTGTCGTTCCCCTTCTTGTTTCGGTTCGTAGGTCGACATAGAGATTTTTGATGGAATTCCAAGATTTCACTCTCAACAAGTGCTACTTTGAGGCCTATGGCAAGTGATTCTTAGAAAAACGCTCTAATGGTCCACTTGTTCAAATTTAGGTTTTCTAGGGTGAGGCATTTGATTCCACAACCGCAAAAAGTCTAGCTCGATACTATCGCCGGATTGGAAACTTCTCTTTGTTTGTAGTTCACGCTGAAATCAACGCCAGCAGTCCCTAATGTCACATCGAGAAACATATATTAACGGTTGCGGAACGCAATGTAATTGATCCTACCATCATCTAACCTATCCACCCTAACTTCCTATGTACCTTTCCCCGCTCGTTCCTTCTTGTTTTCGGTTCGTTGGTCGACATACGAGATTTTCGATGGAATTCCAAGATTTCACTCTCAACAAGTGCTACTTTGAGGCCTATGGCAAGTGATTCATAGAAAAACTCTCTTATGGTCCACTTGTTCAAATTTAGGTTCTCTAGGGTGAGGCATTTGATTCCACAACCGCAAAAAAAGTCTAGCTCGATGCTATCGCCGGATTGGAAACTTCTCTTTGTTTGTAGTTCGCGCTGAAATCAACGCCAGCAGTCCCTAATGTCACATCCAGAAACATATATTAACGGTTGGGGAACGCAATGTAATTGATCCTACCATCATCTAACCTATCAACCCCAACTTCCTATGTACCTTTCGTGTCGTTCCCCTTCTTGTTTCGGTTCGTAGGTCGACATAGAGATTTTTGATGGAATTCCAAGATTTCACTCTCAACAAGTGCTACTTTGAGGCCTATGGCAAGTGATTCTTAGAAAAACGCTCTAATGGTCCACTTGTTCAAATTTAGGTTTTCTAGGGTGAGGCATTTGATTCCACAACCGCAAAAAGTCTAGCTCGATGCTATCGCGGTTTGGAAACTTCTCTTTGTTTGTAGTTCACGCTGAAATCAACGCCAGCAGTCCCTAATGTCACATCGAGAAACATATATTAACGGTTGGGGAACGCAATGTAATTGATCCTACCATCATCTAACCTATCCACCCCAACTTCCTATGTACCTTTCCCTCGCTTCCCCTTCTTGTTTCGTTCGTTCGGTCGACATACGTAGATTTTCGATGGAATTCCAAGATTTCACTCTAAACAAGTGCTACTTTGAGGCCTATGGCAAGTGATTCATAGAAAAACTCTCTAATGGTCCACTTGTTCAAATTTTGGTTCTCTAGGGTGAGGCATTTGATTCCACAACCGTGAAAAAGTCTAGATCGATGCTATCGCCGGACTGGAAACTTCTCTTTGTTTGTAGTTCGTGCTGAAATCAACGCCAGCAGTCCCTAATGTCACATCCAGAAACATATATTAACGGTTGGGGAACGCAATGTAATTGATCCTACCATCATCTAACCTATCAACCCCAACTTCCTATGTACCTTTCGTGTCGCTCCCCTTCTTGTTTCGGTTCGTAGGGTCGACATAGAGATTTTTTCGATGGAATTCCAAGATTTCACTCTCAACAAGTGCTACTTTGAGGCCTATGGCAAGTGATTCTTAGAAAAACGCTCTAATGGTCCACTTGTTCAAATTTAGGTTTTCTAGGGTGAGGCATTTGATTCCACAACCGCAAAAAGTCTAGCTCGATACTATCGCCGGTTTGAAACTTCTCTTTGTTTGTAGTTCACGCTGAAATCAACGCCAGCCAGTCCCTAATGTCACATCCAAAAACATATATTAACGGTTGGGGAACGCAATGTAATTGATCCTACCATCATCTAACCTATCCACCCTAACTTCCTATGTACCTTTCCTGTCGTTCCCCTTCTTGTTTCGGTTCGTTGGTCGACACAGAGATTTTTGATGGAATTCCAAGATTTCACTCTAAACAAGTGCTACTTTGAGGCCTATGGCAAGTGATTCATAGAAAAACGCTCTAATGGTCCACTTGTTCAAATTTAGGTTTTCTAGGGTGAGGCATTTGATTCCACAACCGCAAAAAAAGTCTAGCCTCGATGCTATCGCCGGATTGGAAACTTCTCTTTGTTTGTAGTTCGCGCTGAAATCAACGCCAGCCAGTCCCTAATGTCACATCCAAACATATATATTAACGGTTGGGGAACGCAAATGTAATTGATCCTACCATCATCTAACCTATCAACCCCAACTTCCTATGTACCTTTCGTGTCGTTCCCCTTCTTGTTTCGGTTCGTTCGTCGACACAGAGATTTTCGATGGAATTCCAAGATTTCACTCTAAACAAGTGCTACTTTGAGGCCTATGGCAAGTGATTCATAGAAAAACTCTCTAATGGTCCACTTGTTCAAATTTAGGTTTTCTAGGGTGAGGCATTTGATTCCACAACCGCGAAAAAGTCTAGCTCGATGCTATCGCCGGACTGGAAACTTCTCTTTGTTTGTAGTTCACGCTGAAATCAACGCCAGCAGTCCCTAATGTCACATCCAGAAACATATATTAACGGTTGGGGAACGCAATGTAATTGATCCTACCATCATCTAACCTATCCACCCCAACTTCCTATGTACCTTTCGTGTCGTTCCCCTTCTTGTTTCGGTTCGTAGGTCGACATAGAGATTTTCGATGGAATTCCAAGATTTCACTCTAAACAAGTGCTACTTTGAGGCCTATGGCAAGTGATTCTTAGAAAAAAACTCTCTAATGGTCCACTTGTTCAAATTTAGGTTTTCTAGGGTGAGGCATTTGATTCCACAACCGCAAAAAAGTCTAGCTCGATACTATCGCCGGTTGGAAACTTCTCTTTGTTTGTAGTTCGTGCTGAAATCAACGCCGCCAGTCCCCTAATGTCACATCCGTAAACATATATTAACGGTTGGGGAACGCAATGTAATTGATCCTACCATCATCTAACCTATCCACCCCAACTTCCTATGTACCTTTCCTGTCGTTCCCCTTCTTGTTTTTCGGTTCGTTGGTCGACATAGAGATTTTCGATGGAATTCCAAGATTTCACTCTCAACAAGTGCTACTTTGAGGCCTATGGCAAGTGATTCTTAGAAAAACGCTCTAATGGTCCACTTGTTCAAATTTAGGTTTTCTAGGGTGAGGCATTTGATTCCACAACCGCAAAAAAAGTCTAGCTCGATACTATCGCCGGATTGGAAACTTCTCTTTGTTTGTAGTTCGTGCTGAAATCAACGCCAAGAGTCCCTAATGTCACATCGAAAACATATATTAACGGTTGGGGAACGCAATGTAATTGATCCTACCATCATCTAACCTATCCACCCCAACTTCCTATGTACCTTTCGTGTCGCTCCCCTTCTTGTTTCGGGTTCGTTGGTCGACACAGAGATTTTCGATGGAATTCCAAGATTTCACTCTAAACAAGTGCTACTTTGAGGCCTATGGCAAGTGATTCATAGAAAAACTCTCTAATGGTCCACTTGTTCAAATTTAGGTTCTCTAGGGTGAGGCATTTGATTCCACAACCGCAAAAAAGTCTAGCTCGATGCTATCGCCGGATTGGAAACTTCTCTTTGTTTGTAGTTCGTGCTGAAATCAACGCCAGCAGTCCCTAATGTCACATCCAGAAACATATATTAACGGTTGGGGAACGCAATGTAATTGATCCTACCATCATCTAACCTATCAACCCCAACTTCCTATGTACCTTTCGTGTCGTTCCCCTTCTTGTTTCGGTTCGTAGGTCGACATAGAGATTTTCGATGGAATTCCAAGATTTCACTCTCAACAAGTGCTACTTTGAGGCCTATGGCAAGTGATTCATAGAAAAACGCTCTAATGGTCCACTTGTTCAAATTTAGGTTTTCTAGGGTGAGGCATTTGATTCCACAACCGCAAAAAAAGTCTAGCTCGATGCTATCGCCGGTTTGAAACTTCTCTTTGTTTGTAGTTCACGCTGAAATCAACGCCAGCAGTCCCTAATGTCACATCGAGAAACATATATTAACGGTTGGGGAACGCAATGTAATTGATCCTACCATCATCTAACCTATCCACCCCAACTTCCTATGTACCTTTCGTGTCGTTCCCCTTCTTGTTTCGGTTCGTTGGTCGACATAGAGATTTTCGATGGAATTCCAAGATTTCACTCTCAACAAGTGCTACTTTGAGGCCTATGGCAAGTGATTCATAGAAAAACTCTCTAATGGTCCACTTGTTCAAATTTAGGTTTTCTAGGGTGAGGCATTTGATTCCACAACCGCGAAAAAGTCTAGCTCGATGCTATCGCCGGATTGAAACTTCTCTTTGTTTGTAGTTCGTGCTGAAATCAACGCCAGCAATTCCTAATGTCACATCCGTAAACATATATTAACGGTTGGGGCGCAATGTAATTGATCCTACCATCATCTAACCTATCAACCCCAACTTCCTATGTACCTTTCGTGTCGTTCCCCTTCTTGTTTTTGGTTCGTAGGTCGACATAGAGATTTTCGATGGAATTCCAAGATTTCACTTTCAACAAGTGCTACTTTGAGGCCTATGGCAAGTGATTCTTAGAAAAACGCTCTAATGGTCCACTTGTTCAAATTTAGGTTTTCTAGGGTGAGGCATTTGATTCCACAACCGCAAAAAAGTCTAGCTCGATACTATCGCCGGTTTGGAAACTTCTCTTTGTTTGTAGTTCACGCTGAAATCAACGCCAGCAGTCCCTAATGTCACATCCAGAAACATATATTAACGGTTGGGGAACGCAATGTAATTGATCCTACCATCATCTAACCTATCCACCCCAACTTCCTATGTACCTTTCGTGTCGTTCCCCTTCTTGTTTCGGTTCGTAGGTCGACATAGAGATTTTTGATGGAATTCCAAGATTTCACTCTCAACAAGTGCTACTTTGAGGCCTATGGCAAGTGATTCATAGAAAAACGCTCTAATGGTCCACTTGTTCAAATTTAGGTTTTCTAGGGTGAGGCATTTGATTCCACAACCGCAAAAAGTCTAGCTCGATGCTATCGCCGGATTGGAAAACTTCTCTTTGTTTGTAGTTCGTGCTGAAATCAACGCCAGCAGTCCCTAATGTCACATCCAGAAACATATATTAACGGTTGGGGAACGCAATGTAATTGATCCTACCATCATCTAACCTATCAACCCCAACTTCCTATGTACCTTTCGTGTCGTTCCCCTTCTTGTTTTTGGTTCGTTGGTCGACATAGAGATTTTCGATGGAATTCCAAGATTTCACTCTCAACAAGTGCTACTTTGAGGCCTATGGCAAGTGATTCATAGAAAAACTCTCTAATGGTCCACTTGTTCAAATTTAGGTTTTCTAGGGTGAGGCATTTGATTCCACAACCGCAAAAAGTCTAGCTCGATGCTATCGCCGGTTTGGAAACTTCTCTTTGTTTGTAGTTCGCGCTGAAATCAACGCCGCTAGTCCCTAATGTCACATCGAGAAACATATATTAACGGTTGGGGAAACGCAATGTAATTGATCCTACCATCATCTAACCTATCCACCCCAACTTCCTATGTACCTTTCGTGTCGTTCCCTTTTTGTTTCGGTTCGTTGGTCGACATAGAGATTTTTCGATGGAATTCCAAGATTTCACCCTAAACAAGTGCTACTTTGAGGCCTATGGCAAGTGATTCATAGAAAAACGCTCTAATGGTCCACTTGTTCAAATTTAGGTTCTCTTGGGTGAGGCATTTGATTCCACAACCGCGAAAAAGTCTAGCTCGATGCTATCGCCGGACTCGAAACTTCTCTTTGTTTGTAGTTCGTGCTGAAATCAACGCCAGCAGTCCCTAATGTCACATCCAGAAACATATATTAACGGTTGGGGAACGCAATGTAATTGATCCTACCATCATCTAACCTATCAACCCCAACTTCCTATGTACCTTTCGTGTCGTTCCCCTTCTTGTTTCGGTTCGTAGGTCGACATAGAGATTTTTGATGGAATTCCAAGATTTCACTCTCAACAAGTGCTACTTTGAGGCCTATGGCAAGTGATTCTTAGAAAAACGCTCTAATGGTCCACTTCTTCAAATTTAGGTTTTCTAGGGTGAGGCATTTGATTCCACAACCGCAAAAAAGTCTAGCTCGATACTATCGCCGGTTTGGAAACTTCTCTTTGTTTGTAGTTCACGCTGAAATCAACGCCAGCAGTCTAATGTCACATCCAAAACATATATTAACGGTTGCAAACGCAATGTAATTGATCCTACCATCATCTAACCTATCCACCCTAACTTCCTATGTACCTTTCCTGTCGCTTCCCCTTCTTGTTTCGGTTCGTTTGGTCGACATACGAGATTTTCGATGGAATTCCAAGATTTCACTCTAAACAAGTGCTACTTTGAGGCCTATGGCAAGTGATTCATAGAAAAACTCTCTAATGGTCCACTTGTTCAAATTTAGGTTCTCTAGGGTGAGGCATTTGATTCCACAACCGCGAAAAAGTCTAGCTCGATGCTATCGCCGGACTGTAAACTTCTCTTTGTTTGTAGTTCGTGCGGAAATCAACGCCAGCAGTCCCTAATGTCACATCCAGAAACATATATTAACGGTTGGGGAACGCAATGTAATTGATCCTACCATCATCTAACCTATCAACCCCAACTTCCTATGTACCTTTTCGTGTCGTTCCCCTTCTTGTTTCGTTTCGTAGGTCGACATAGAGATTTTCGATGGAATTCAAGATTTCACTCTCAACAAGTGCTACTTTGAGGCCTATGGCAAGTGATTCTTAAAAAAACTCTCTAATGGTCCACTTGTTCAAATTTAGGTTTTCTAGGGTGAGGCATTTGATTCCACAACCGCAAAAAAGTCTAGCTCGATGCTATCGCGGGTTTGGGAACTTCTCTTTGTTTGTAGTTCACGCTTGAAATCAACGCCAAAGCAGTCCCTAATGTCACATCGAGAAACATATATTAACGGTTGGGGAACGCAATGTAATTGATCCTACCATCATCTAACCTATCCACCCTAACTTCCTATGTACCTTTTCTGTCGTTCCCCTTCTTGTTTCGGTTCGTTGGTCGACATAGAGATTTTCGATGGAATTCCAAGATTTCACTCTAAACAAGTGCTACTTTGAGGCCTATGGCAAGTGATTCATAGAAAAACTCTAATGGTCCACTTGTTCAAATTTAGGTTTTCTAGGGTGAGGCATTTGATTCCACAACCGCAAAAAGTCTAGCTCGATGCTATCGCCGGACTGGAAACTTCACTTTGTTTGTAGTTCGTGCTGAAATCAACGCCAGCAGTCCCTAATGTCACATCCGAGAACATATATTAACGGTTGGGGAACGCAATGTAATTGATCCTACCATCATCTAACCTATCCAACCAACTTCCTATGTAACTTTCGTGTCGTTCCCCTTCTTGTTTCGGTTCGTAGGTCGACATAGAGATTTTCGATGGAATTCCAAGATTTCACTCTCAACAAGTGCTACTTTGAGGCCTATGGCAAGTGATTCATAGAAAAACTCTCTAATGGTCCACTTGTTCAAATTTAGGTTCTCTAGGGTGAGGCATTTGATTCCACAACCGCAAAAAGTCTAGCTCGATACTATCGCCGGTTTGGAAACTTCTCTTTGTTTGTAGTTCGCGCTGAAATCAACGCCAGCAGTCCCTAATGTCACATCGAGAAACATATATTAACGGTTGGGGAACGCAATGTAATTGATCCTACCATCATCTAACCTATCCACCCCAACTTCCTATGTACCTTTCGTGTCGTTCCCCTTCTTGTTTCGGTTCGTTGGTCGACATAGAGATTTTCGATGGAATTCCAAGATTTCACTCTAAACAAGTGCTACTTTGAGGCCTATGGCAAGTGATTCATAGAAAAACTCTCTAATGGTCCACTTGTTCAAATTTAGGTTCTCTAGGGTGAGGCATTTGATTCCACAACCGCGAAAAAGTCTAGCTCGATGCTATCGCCGGACTGGAAACTTCTCTTTGTTTGTCGTTCGTGCTGAAATCAACGCCAGCAGTCCCTAATGTCACATCCAGAAACATATATTAACGGTTGGGGAACGCAATGTAATTGATCCTACCATCATCTAACCTATCAACCCCAACTTCCTATGTACCTTTCGTGTCGTTCCCTTCTTGTTTCGGTTCGTAGGTCGACATAGAGATTTTCGATGGAATTCCAAGATTTCACTCTCAACAAGTGCTACTTTGAGGCCTATGGCAAGTGATTCTTAGAAAAACGCTCTAATGGTCCACTTCTTCAAATTTAGGTTTTCTAGGGTGAGGCATTTGATTCCACAACCGCAAAAAAGTCTAGCTCGATACTATCGCCGGTTTGGAAACTTCTCTTTGTTTGTAGTTCACGCAGAAATCAAGGCCAGCAGTCCCTAATTTCACATCGAGAAACATATATTAACGGTTGCGAAACGCAATGTAATTGATCCTACCATCATCTAACCTATCCACCCTAACTTCCTATGTACCTTTTATGTCGTTCCCCTTCTTGTTTCGGTTCGTTGGTCGACACAGAGATTTTCGATGGAATTCCAAGATTTCACTCTAAACAAGTGCTACTTTGAGGCCTATGGCAAGTGATTCATAGAAAAAAACTCTCTAATGGTCCACTTGTTCAAATTTAGGTTCTCTAGGGTGAGGCATTTGATTCCACAACCGCGAAAAAGTCTAGCTCGATGCTATCGCGGACTGAAACTTCTCTTTGTTTGTCGTTCGTGCTGAAATCAACGCCATTCCCCTAATGTCACATCCGAAACATATATTAACGGTTGGGGAACGCAATGTAATTGATCCTACCATCATCTAACCTATCAACCCCAACTTCCTATGTACCTTTCGTGTCGTTCCCCTTCTTGTTTCGGTTCGGCTAGGTCGACATAGAGATTTTCGATGGAATTCAAGATTTCACTCTCAACAAGTGCTACTTTGAGGCCTATGGCAAGTGATTCTTAGAAAAACGCTCTAATGGTCCACTTCTTCAAATTTAGGTTTTCTAGGGTGAGGCATTTGATTCCACAACCGCAAAAAGTCTAGCTCGATACTATCGCCGGTTTGGAAACTTCTCTTTGTTTGTAGTTCACGCTGAAATCAACGCCAGCAGTCCCTAAAATTTCACATCGAGAAACATATATTAACGGTTGGGGAAAACGCAATGTAATTGATCCTACCATCATCTAACCTATCCACCCTAACTTCCTATGTACCTTTTATGTCGTTCCCCTTCTTGTTTCGGGTCAAACTGGTCGACAATAGAGATTTTCGATGGAATTCCAAGATTTCACTCTAAACAAGTGCTACTTTGAGGCCTATGGCAAGTGATTCATAGAAAAACTCTCTAATGGTCCACTTGTTCAAATTTAGGTTCTCTAGGGTGAGGCATTTGATTCATTTCATTGTAGGTCACAACCCGAAAAAGTCTAGCTCCGATGCTATCGCCGGACTGGAAACTTCTCTTTGTTTGTCGTTCGTGCTGAAATCAACGCCAGCAGTCCCTAATGTCACATCCAGAAACATATATTAACGGTTGGGGAACGCAATGTAATTGATCCTACCATCATCTAACCTATCAACCCCAACTTCCTATGTACCTTTTATGTGTCGTTCCCTTCTTGTTTCGGTTCGTAGGTCGACATAGAGATTTTCGATGGAATTCCAAGATTTCACTCTCAACAAGTGCTACTTTGAGGCCTATGGCAAGTGATTCTTAGAAAAACTCTAATGGTCCACTTGTTCAAATTTAGGTTTTCTAGGGTGAGGCATTTGATTCCACAACCGCAAAAAGTCTAGCTCGATACTATCGCCGGTTTGAAACTTCTCTTTGTTTGTAGTTCACGCTGAAATCAACGCCAGCAGTCCCTAATTTCACATCGAAAACATATATTAACGGTTGGGGAACGCAATGTAATTGATCCTACCATCATCTAACCTATCCACCCTAACTTCCTATGTACCTTTCGTGTCGTTCCCCTTCTTGTTTCGGTTCGTTGGTCGACATAGAGATTTTCAATGGAATTCCAAGATTTCACTCTAAACAAGTGCTACTTTGAGGCCTATGGCAAGTGATTCATAGAAAAACTCTCTAATGGTCCACTTGTTCAAATTTAGGTTCTCTAGGGTGAGGCATTTGATTCCACAACCGCCTTCTAGCTCGATGCTATCGCGGACTGAAAACTTCTCTTTGTTTGTAGTTCGCCACTGAAATCAACGCCCCAGAGTCCCTAATGTCACATCCGTAAAACATATATTAACGGTTGGGGAACGCTAATGTGATTGATCCTACCATCATCTAACCTATCAACCCCAACTTCCTATGTACCTTTCGTGTCGTTCCCCTTCTTGTTTCGGTTCGTAGGTCGACATAGAGATTTTCGATGGAGATTCCAAGATTTCACTCTCAACAAGTGCTACTTTGAGGCCTATGGCAAGTGATTCTTAGAAAACGCTCTAATGGTCCACTTCTTCAAATTTAGGTTTTCTAGGGTGAGGCATTTGATTCCACAACCGCAAAAAAGTCTAGCTCGATACTATCGCCGGTTTTGGAAACTTCTCTTTGTTTGTAGTTCACGCTGAAATCAATGCCAGCAGTCCCTAATTTCACATCGAGAAACATATATTAACGGTTGCATTACGAATGTAATTGATCCTACCATCATCTAACCTATCCACCCCAACTTCCTATGTACCTTTTTATGTCGTTCCCTTCTTGTTTCGGTTCGTTGGTCGATTTAGAGATTTTCGATGGAATTCCAAGATTTCACACTCTAAACAAGTGCTACTTTGAGGCCTATGGCAAGTGATTCATAGAAAAACTCTCTAATGGTCCACTTGTTCAAATTCAGGTTCTCTAGGGTGAGGCATTTGATTCCACAACCGCGAAAAAGTCTAGCTCTGCTATCGCCGGACTGAAACTTCTCTTTGTTTGTCGTTCGTGCTGAAATCAACGCCAGCCAGTCCCTAATGTCACATCCAGAAACATATATTAACGGTTGGGGAACGCAATGTAATTGATCCTACCATCATCTAACCTATCAACCCCAACTTCCTATGTACCTTTCGTGTCGTTCCCCTTCTTGTTTCGGTTCGTAGGTCGACATAGAGATTTTCGATGGAATTCCAAGATTTCACTCTCAACAAGTGCTACTTTGAGGCCTATGGCAAGTGATTCATAGAAAAACTCTCTAATGGTCCACTTCTTCAAATTTAGTTTTTCTAGGGTGAGGCATTTGATTCCACAACCGCAAAAAAGTCTAGCTCGATACTATCGCCGGTTTGGAAACTTCTCTTTGTTTGTAGTTCACGCTGAAATCAACGCCAGCAGTCCCTAATTTCACATCGAGAAACATATATTAACGGTTGGGGAACGCAATGTAATTGATCCTACCATCATCTAACCTATCCACCCTAACTTCCTATGTACCTTTTATGTCGTTCCCCTTCTTGTTTCGGTTCGTTGGTCGACACAGAGATTTTCGATGGAATTCCAAGATTTCACTCTAAACAAGTGCTACTTTGAGGCCTATGGCAAGTGATTCATAGAAAAACTCTCTAATGGTCCACTTGTTCAAATTCAGGTTCTCTAGGGTGAGGCATTTGATTCCACAACCGCGAAAAAGTCTAGCTCGATGCTATCGCCGGACTGGAAACTTCTCTTTGTTTGTCGTTCGTGCTGAAATCAACGCCAGCAGTCCCTAATGTCACATCCAGAAACATATATTAACGGTTGGGGAACGCAATGTAATTGATCCTACCATCATCTAACCTATCAACCCCAACTTCCTATGTACCTTTCGTGTCGTTCCCCTTCTTGTTTCGGTTCGTAGGTCGACATAGAGATTTTCGATGGAATTCCAAGATTTCACTCTCAACAAGTGCTACTTTGAGGCCTATGGCAAGTGATTCTTAGAAAAACGCTCTAATGGTCCACTTCTTCAAATTTAGGTTTTCTAGGGTGAGGCATTTGATTCCACAACCGCAAAAAAGTCTAGCTCGATACTATCGCCGGTTTGGAAACTTCTCTTTGTTTGTAGTTCACGCTGAAATCAATGCCAGCAGTCCCTAATTTCACATCGAGAAACATATATTAACGGTTGCGAAACGCAATGTAATTGATCCTACCATCATCTAACCTATCCACCCTAACTTCCTATGTACCTTTTATGTCGTTCCCCTTCTTGTTTCGGTTCGTTGGTCGACACAGAGATTTTCGATGGAATTCCAAGATTTCACTCTAAACAAGTGCTACTTTGAGGCCTATGGCAAGTGATTCATAGAAAAACTCTCTAATGGTCCACTTGTTCAAATTCAGGTTCTCTAGGGTGAGGCATTTGATTCCACAACCGCGAAAAAGTCTAGCTCGATGCTATCGCCGGACTGGAAACTTCTCTTTGTTTGTCGTTCGTGCTGAAATCAACGCCAGCAGTCCCTAATGTCACATCCAGAAACATATATTAACGGTTGGGGAACGCAATGTAATTGATCCTACCATCATCTAACCTATCAACCCCAACTTCCTATGTACCTTTCGTGTCGTTCCCCTTCTTGTTTCGGTTCGTAGGTCGACATAGAGATTTTCGATGGAATTCCAAGATTTCACTCTCAACAAGTGCTACTTTGAGGCCTATGGCAAGTGATTCTTAGAAAAACGCTCTAATGGTCCACTTCTTCAAATTTAGGTTTTCTAGGGTGAGGCATTTGATTCCACAACCGCAAAAAAGTCTAGCTCGATACTATCGCCGGTTTGGAAACTTCTCTTTGTTTGTAGTTCACGCTGAAATCAATGCCAGCAGTCCCAAATTTCACATCGAGAAACATATATTAACGGTTGCGAAACGCAATGTAATTGATCCTACCATCATCTAACCTATCCACCATAACTTCCTATGTACCTTTGCTGTCGTTCCCCTTCTTGTTTCGGTTCGTTGGTCGACACAGAGATTTTCGATGGAATTCCAAGATTTCACTCTAAACAAGTGCTACTTTGAGGCCTATGGCAAGTGATTCATAGAAAAACTCTCTAATGGTCCACTTGTTCAAATTCAGGTTCTCTAGGGTGAGGCATTTGATTCCACAACCGCGAAAAAAGTCTAGCCTCGATGCTATCGCCGGACTGAAACTTCTCTTTGTTTGTCGTTCGTTCACGCTGAAATCAACGCCTCAGCTCCCCCTAATGTCACATCCAGAAACATATATTAACGGTTGGGGAACGCAATGTAATTGATCCTACCATCATCTAACCTATCAACCCCAACTTCCTATGTACCTTTCGTGTCGTTCCCCTTCTTGTTTCGGTTCGTAGGTCGACATAGAGATTTTCGATGGAATTCCAAGATTTCACTCTCAACAAGTGCTACTTTGAGGCCTATGGCAAGTGATTCTTAGAAAAACGCTCTAATGGTCCACTTCTTCAAATTTAGGTTTTCTAGGGTGAGGCATTTGATTCCACAACCGCAAAAAAGTCTAGCTCGATACTATCGCCGGTTTGGAAACTTCTCTTTGTTTGTAGTTCACGCTGAAATCAAGGCCAGCAGTCCCTAATTTCACATCGAGAAACATATATTAACGGTTGCAAAACGCAATGTAATTGATCCTACCATCATCTAACCTATCCACCCTAACTTCCTATGTACCTTTTATGTCGTTCCCCTTCTTGTTTCGGTTCGTTGGTCGACACAGAGATTTTCGATGGAATTCCAAGATTTCACTCTAAACAAGTGCTACTTTGAGGCCTATGGCAAGTGATTCATAGAAAAACTCTCTAATGGTCCACTTGTTCAAATTCAGGTTCTCTAGGGTGAGGCATTTGATTCCACAACCGCGAAAAAGTCTAGCTCGATGCTATCGCCGGACTGAAACTTCTCTTTGTTTGTCGTTCGCTGAAATCAACGCCGCCAGTCCCTAATGTCACATCCAGAAACATATATTAACGGTTGGGGAACGCAATGTAATTGATCCTACCATCATCTAACCTATCAACCCCAACTTCCTATGTACCTTTCGTGTCGTTCCCCTTCTTGTTTCGGTTCGTAGGTCGACATAGAGATTTTCGATGGAATTCCAAGATTTCACTCTCAACAAGTGCTACTTTGAGGCCTATGGCAAGTGATTCTTAGAAAAACGCTCTAATGGTCCACTTCTTCAAATTTAGGTTTTCTAGGGTGAGGCATTTGATTCCACAACCGCAAAAAAGTCTAGCTCGATACTATCGCCGGTTTGGAAACTTCTCTTTGTTTGTAGTTCACGCTGAAATCAATGCCAGCAGTCCCAAATTTCACATCGAGAAACATATATTAACGGTTGCGAAACGCAATGTAATTGATCCTACCATCATCTAACCTATCCACCCCAACTTCCTATGTACCTTTCGTGTCGTTCCCCTTCTTGTTTCATTCGTTGGTCGACATAGAGATTTTCGATGGAATTCCAAGATTTCACTCTAAACAAGTGCTACTTTGAGGCCTATGGCAAGTGATTCATAGAAAAACTCTCTAATGGTCCACTTGTTCAAATTCAGGTTCTCTAGGGTGAGGCATTTGATTCCACAACCGCGAAAAGTCTAGCTCGATACTATCGCCGGATCGAAACTTCTCTTTGTTTGTCGTTCACGCTGAAATCAACGCCAGCAGAATTCCCTAATGTCACATCCGTAAAACATATATTAACGGTTGGGGAACGCAATGTAATTGATCCTACCATCATCTAACCTATCAACCCCAACTTCCTATGTACCTTTATGTCGCTCCCCTTCTTGTTTTAGGTTCGTAGGTCGACATAGAGATTTTCGATGGAATTCCAAGATTTCACTCTCAACAAGTGCTACTTTGAGGCCTATGGCAAGTGATTCATAGAAAAACGCTCTAATGGTCCACTTGTTCAAATTTAGGTTTTCTAGGGTGAGGCATTTGATTCCACAACCGCAAAAAGTCTAGCTCGATACTATCGCCGGTTTGGAAACTTCTTTTGTTTGTAGTTCACGCTTGAAAATCAACGCCCGCCAGTCCCTAATGTCACATCGAGAAACATATATTAACGGTTGCAAAACGCAATGTAATTGATCCTACCATCATCTAACCTATCCACCCCAACTTCCTATGTACCTTTATGTCGCTCCCCTTCTTGTTTCGGTTCGTTGGTCGACAGAGATTTTCGATGGAATTCCAAGATTTCACTCTCAACAAGTGCTACTTTGAGGCCTATGGCAAGTGATTCATAGAAAAAATCCTCTAATGGTCCACTTCTTCAAATTCAGGTTTTCTAGGGTGAGGCATTTGATTCCACAACCGCAAAAAAGTCTAGCTCGATGCTATCGCGGTTTGAAACTTCTCTTTGTTTGTCGTTCACGCTGAAATCAACGCCAGCAGTCCCTAATGTCACATCCGTAAACATATATTAACGGTTGGGGAACGCAATGTAATTGATCCTACCATCATCTAACCTATCAACCCCAACTTCCTATGTACCTTTCGTGTCGCTCCCCTTCTTGTTTCGGTTCGTAGGTCGACATAGAGATTTTTGATGGAATTCCAAGATTTCACTCTCAACAAGTGCTACTTTGAGGCCTATGGCAAGTGATTCATAGAAAAACTCTCTAATGGTCCACTTGTTCAAATTTAGGTTTTCTAGGGTGAGGCATTTGATTCCACAACCGCGAAAAAGTCTAGCTCGATGCTATCGCCGGACTGGAAACTTCTCTTTTGTTTGTAGTTCACGCCGAAATCAATGCCAGCCCCAAATGTCACATCGAGAAACATATATTAACGGTTGGGGAAACGCAATGTAATTGATCCTACCATCATCTAACCTATCAACCCAACTTCCTATGTACCTTTCGTGTCGTTCCCCTTCTTGTTTCGGTTCGTTGGTCGACATAGAGATTTTCGATGGAATTCCAAGATTTCACTCTAAACAAGTGCTACTTTGAGGCCTATGGCAAGTGATTCATAGAAAAACTCCCTAATGGTCCACTTGTTCAAATTTAGGTTTTCTAGGGTGAGGCATTTGATTCCACAACCGCGAAAAAGTCTAGCTCGATGCTATCGCCGGACTGGAAACTTCTCTTTGTTTGTAGTTCACGCTGAAATCAACGCCAGCAGTCCCTAATGTCACATCCGGAAACATATATTAACGGTTGGGGAACACAATGTAATTGATCCTACCATCATCTAACCTATCAACCCCAACTTCCTATGTACCTTTCATGTCGTTCCCCTTCTTGTTTCGGTTCGTAGGTCGACATAGAGATTTTCGATGGAATTCCAAGATTTCACTCTCAACAAGTGCTACTTTGAGGCCTATGGCAAGTGATTCATAGAAAAACTCTCTAATGGTCCACTTGTTCAAATTTAGGTTCTCTAGGGTGAGGCATTTGATTCCACAACCGCGAAAAAGTCTAGCTCGATGCTATCGCCGGACTGGAAACTTCTCTTTGTTTGTAGTTCGCGCTGAAATCAACGCCAGCAGTCCCTAATGTCACATCCAGAAACATATATTAACGGTTGCGGAACGCAATGTAATTGATCCTACCATCATCTAACCTATCCAACCCTAACTTCCTATGTAACTTTTATGTCGTTCCCTTCTTGTTTCTCGTCGGTCGACATAGAGATTTTCGATGGAATTCCAAGATTTCACTCTCAACAAGTGCTACTTTGAGGCCTATGGCAAGTGATTCTTAGAAAAAACTCTAATGGTCCACTTCTTCAAATTTAGGTTTTCTAGGGTGAGGCATTTGATTCCACAAACGAAAAAAAGTCTAGCTCGATACTATCGCCTATCGGTTTGGAAACTTCTCTTTGTTTGTCGTTCACGCTGAAATCAATGCCAGCAGTCCCTAATTTCACATCGAGAAACATATATTAACGGTTGCGAAACGCAATGTAATTGATCCTACCATCATCTAACCTATCCACCCTAACTTCCTATGTACCTTTTACGTGTCGTTCCCCTTCTTGTTTCGGTTCGTAGGTCTACATAGAGATTTTCGATGGAATTCCAAGATTTCACTCTCAACAAGTGCTACTTTGAGGCCTATGGCAAGTGATTCATAGAAAAACTCTCTAATGGTCCACTTTGTTCAAATTTAGGTTTTCTAGGGTGAGGCATTTGATTCCACAACCGCAAAAAAAAAGTCTAGCCTCGATACTATCGCCGGTTTGGAAACTTCTCTTTGTTTGTAGTTCACGCTGAAATCAACGCCAGCAGTCCCTAATGTCACATCCAGAAACATATATTAACGGTTGGGGAACGCAATGTAATTGATCCTACCATCATCTAACCTATCCACCCAACTTCCTATGTACCTTTTATGTCGCCCCCTTCTTGTTTTGGTTCAAGGTCGACAATAGAGATTTTCGATGGAATTCCAAGATTTCACCCTAAACAAGTGCTACTTTGAGGCCTATGGCAAGTGATTCATAGAAAAACTCTCTAATGGTCCACTTGTTCAAATTTAGGTTCGCTAGGGTGAGGCATTTGATTCCACATCAGCCGAAAAAGTCTAGCTCGATGCTATCGCGGGACTGGAAACTTCTCTTTGTTTGTCGTTCGTCTGAAATCAACGCCGCCAGTCCCTAATGTCACATCCGAAAACATATATTAACGGTTGGGGGAACGCAATGTAATTGATCCTACCATCATCTAACCTATCAACCCCAACTTCCTATGTACCTTTTCGTGTCGTTCCCCTTCTTGTTTTAGGTTCGTAGGTCGACATAGAGATTTTCGATGGAATTCCAAGATTTCACTCTCAACAAGTGCTACTTTGAGGCCTATGGCAAGTGATTCTTAGAAAACGCTCTAATGGTCCACTTCTTCAAATTTAGGTTTTCTAGGGTGAGGCATTTGATTCCACAACCAAGAAAAAGTCTAGCTCGATACTATCGC